>JAPMLY010001391.1:0-109928 GCA_026401115.1 Tetraselmis chui
CTGCAACTCCCATACCCTTCCCTCCCCCGGTCCAATTCACCACACACACCACCCACTACATCTCCCCTCTCCTCCCCCCCTCCACCCACCCCCCAGACCCCCACCTGTCAAGAGCCCCCCAGTCGCCCCCCCCTGCTCCACCCCCCCCGCCCCCTCCCCCATCCTCCCACACCACACATCCCAACCACTACACTTCATTACCCTCAACACCCGCGGCCTACACACCTCCATTATGGATGTCGAACACCTCTCCACCTCCCACCACCCGGACGTCTTAATTCTCACTGAAACCAACCACGACACCCACAAGTCTCGCTGGCGCGTAGCCCTCCCCAAATACCACCTCAAAAGCTCCCGACCTTGCTACTCACATGTGCCCCTACCCAACGCAGGCGTCCTCTTCGCGGTCCGCCGAACCTCGTTCCAGTCTGCCACTGTCCTAACCCCGCCCTCCCACCTCATCCCCCATATCGCCGGACTAAAAATCGTCCCCCACTCAGGCACCCCCTACCTCCTCATAGGTACTTATATGCCCCAGCTCTCCGCCCCCCACCTGACCCGCCTCTTCGCAAAAGTTGCCGCCTGGGGCCTCAGACTAGCGGACGAACACCCGCAACACCGCACCCTCTGGGGAGGGGACTTCCAATCGACCACCCACACAGGTACAGGACACCCGGCCCTCACCTCCCTACTCAAATACCACCTCCACCCCCTCCACGACCCCATCCCTACCTTCCCCCGCAGCGGGGGCTGCCTTGACCACTGGCTCACCACGCCTCGCTCCCCCACCACCCTCACACCATCATCCTGCTCGATATTCCCCTCCCCCTCCCACTTCACTGACCACTCTGCTATCCACCTCGTCATTCCCGCCCCTTTCTCACTCACAGCACACCCCCCCCCCCCCCCCCATACCCACCCCCACACACATCACACGACGCGCAAACTCACCTTTCGCCTTCCCCTCCCACCCGACCACATCCAAAAGTACCAATCCAGCACCCCAGACCTCATCAATCGAACGGCAACCCTTCACGCCGACATACTCAACACCCCACACACCTCGGCCAACCACGACGCCCTAGACACCCTGGCCTCACAATTCACCACACTCCTCTCCCAACACATGGACCACGCAGCCACAATCTGGCCCCTCCTCCCCGCCAAAAAACCCCGCCCAACCCAAGAGACCCTCAACCCCACTTGGCTCACTAAAAAAACACGCACTCAAATACTTAAGCTCCGTAAATGTAGCAAGCATAACGGACCTCTCCCCATCGCCCAAGCCCTATTAAACACAACCGAATATCTCTCCCCTGACGCCATCAAACAACAATGCCAAGCACGCATCCGCCAACTTCTTCACGCCACCACCCTAGATAAGATTAATAAAATAAAAACACGAGCCAACACGGCCTACGACACCTGCCCCAAACGCTCCCACCGCCAATTGAAAATTAAAAGCGGCCTCCTACCCCCCGCCGGCACCACCTCCACCCTCCACCGCATTACCAAACCCGATAACACTACTGCATCCTCCCCCTCAGCCGTCATTGACGCGGTGCACTCTCACTTCGCTCGCGAAATCGACCGCGCCACCCCCCTTGAACTTCCAACCCCCCCATGGGAACTCCCTGACAACCCAGACAACTTTACCATCGAACCCCGCGGTGACCCCTCTCTCACCCTTGCCGACATGATTACCCGCGACACCTTCGATAAAACCCTCAACTCCCTAGGCACCGGCAAAGCCCCTGGCCCCGACGGTATCCCCAATGAAATAATCAAATTCCTACCCCCGGCGACCCGCTCCGCTCTCTTCTCTCTACTCTCCCTCCTCGCCCACGAATCCTACACCCCTCCTGATTGGTGCCACAGCACAACCTGCCTCCTACATAAAAAAGGCGACCCCTCCCTCCTCGATAACTACCGCCCTATCGCCCTCATGAACAACCTCCTTAAACTCTGGACAGCACTAATCAAAGAAGCAGGCTCAAAGTACGCCGAATCCCACGGCATACTCAGCGACCAACATGACGGATTCCGACAACACCGCAGCATCCACGACGCCCTTTCCTCCCTCATTACGACGATGGAAGATGCGAAACTCCACAGCAAAGACATCTACGTCATGTACGCGGACTTCAAAGGTGCCTTCAACGCCGCGGACCACCGCATCATGTTCAAACACATGCGCCAACTCGGTATGCCTCCCACCTTTGTCGACACATGCGAACAACTATACGGGGTCTTAACCACAACATATATCACTCCTCACGGCCCCACCCCTTCCATCGACATCAATCGCGGAACCCTCCAGGGTGACACCCTCTCCCCCTTCCTATTCACCCTCTTCCTTGAACCCTTCCTTCGTTGGCTCACGGTGGGAAGCCGGGGCTACCGCCCAGGATAACTACCTCTCCTCGATAACTACCGCCCTATCGCCCTCATGAACAACCTCCTTAAACTCTGGACAGCACTAATCAAAGAAGCAGGCTCAAAGTACGCCGAATCCCACGGCATACTCAGCGACCAACAGGACGGATTCCGACAACACCGCAGCATCCACGACGCCCTTTCCTCCCTCATTACGACGATGGAAGATGCGAAACTCCACAGCAAAGACATCTACGTCATGTACGCGGACTTCAAAGGTGCCTTCAACGCCGCGGACCACCGCATCATGTTCAAACACATGCGCCAACTCGGTATGCCTCCCACCTTTGTCGACACATGCGAACAACTATACGGGGTCTTAACCACAACATATATCACTCCTCACGGCCCCACCCCTTCCATCGACATCAATCGCGGAACCCCCCAGGGTGACACCCTCTCCCCCTTCCTATTCACCCTCTTCCTTGAACCCTTCCTTCGTTGGCTCACGGTGGGAAGCCGGGGCTACCGCCCAGGCCCCCCCGCCACTAACGCTGACCCCACACAACCCACAGCCACATACCCAAGACACGCCTTCGCAGACGACCTCAGCCTCGCCACGGGCTCGACCCCCAACTTGACCATCCAGCTAAGAAAACTCTCCCTCTTCAGCGCCTACACCGGCATGACGGTCAATATCCGAAAATGCTGCATCACCGGCGCCCTATGGCGTACAGGCAACGCCCTCACCCGCGCCAACACTACCCTCCTCGCATCCCGCCTACAAACACAGTTCATCTCCATAAACTCCATACCGGCCCCCATCCCCTCCATTGGCCCCAAGGAAACATACAGAGTGCTAGGGGTCGAACTGAACACCTCTCTTAACTTCACCAAACATTGGCAAGAACTCAAACGTACCACCGCATCCCTCATCACCGCCCTCTCCACCTCCCCACTAACTCAATCCCGCAGAATCAGGGTCATCCGTGGACTCCTCATCGGAAAGCATTTCACCCTCCAGCTCGGCCTCTTCACTGACTCCCAACTCGACACTCTCGAAGGACAAATCTGCCGCGCACTCCGCTCCGCCGTCTCCTCGGTACGTAACCTTCCCCGCACTGCCCTTCACCGCCCTACCTCAGACCTAGGATACGGTCTCCCCTCCCTCAAAGCCCACGCCGCACAACTCACAGTCTGTCACCTTCATAAAACCATGAACACCTCAGGCTACAGAGGCCACATGGCCCGCGCACATATACGCACCCTGTCCACAATGTATTCCCAGTGGCCCTCGGAATCCATCATGTCAACCTGCCACACCCCACCCACACTAAAGTGCTTAGTCCGCGCCCAACGGGATGCGGGCACCATATTCCACAACATCCCCCCACTCTCCCTCACCAACCCTATCGCCTCCACTATCCGCGCCCACTTCACCACTCAAGACAACGCCCTCCTCGCCTCACTCCGGGACAAAGCCACACACATCACCGACCCTCACACATATAAGCAAGCCTACTGCGACTTCTCCCCCCGCAAAACACACGCCTCCCTCCTACCCCGCCTCACCCCCCTCTGGAAAAATAACATCACCTCATGGTCACAAGTCCTCCTCAGAGCCACCTCATCCTCCTTCATCCTCAAATCATGCAAATCCATCCCCACACTAACGGGGTCCACCACCCCACTCTCAGTTCCCATCCGCCTCCTCGCCGCAATCCTCACCGAACCCCTCGATACTATCCACAACCGCCTCCCCATCACAAACCTCAATACCAACCAGGCATCCCCCCCCACCACTATACATCCTCGTGGATACCCCTCCTCTCCCCTCACCTCCCCCGCTCAACCCCCACCCTCCAATCCGGCATCAACACCGCCCGCACCACTCACCCCACTTCCATAGCACCCATCACACACCTCGACACAGAATACCTCACCCCCTCCGACCACCACTACCCCCCCTGCGACGTAACACGCATCATCTCCAAACACAAAGACACGGAATACGGACAAACACAATACATGGTTGAATGGGCCCCGGAACACCTCACGGAATGGGACATACAACTACAACTCGACGACGGCTTCCGCCTCATCTCCTCCACTCCCACATCGGTTTGCCTCCCCACCCCCTCCCCCTCTGCCTGCTCCATCTGTCATGAACCCCTACACACAGAACCCTCCTCCGCATGCTGCACATGCCCGCACTTTGCCATACACTCCCAGTGTCGCCCAGCTCAGGGCCCCGACACGTGGCAGTGCGACTGGTGCGCTCGCGGCCAACACCACGACCTCACCCATCTCCACGAAGTGCAGTGGGCCCCGTGCCTACAACTCCATGACACCATCAGTGAGACCCCCTCCGGCCCCACCGCCCTCACCGCATTCAACTCCGGCTATGTCCCCTCCACCACACCCATTTTGCCAGACCCCGGACCCCCTCCGTGGTCACACCCCCTCATCACATTCAACCATGACCCCATCAACCCCGACCTTGACATGCTCCCTACCGGTAAATTCGCTATCCACGCACACCCTTCACTCCCCGACACCACTATACTCTGCACCCCCGACGGCCGCGCAGTCACCACCCTTAACGGCCCCCGGGTCCGCCACCTTTACCAACTCTTCCGCCCCGACCTCTCTCGTCATACGTTCGAAGAGGAGGTCTACCACCTCCTCACACGTCTAGGTTCCCGATCAGAAATCCACTCACCCACGCCCGCCACCACCACCCGCAACAGATGGGCCACCAGAGAGGACCTCCTCACCGCTCTCAGTCACACATTCCGCATCCAGACAGAACTCTACTCCGACCCCCTCAATAAATCCCTTCACTCCCACACCTATCACTCCCTCTACCCCGAAGACATAGTCTTCTCATCCAGCGGCAGCAACGCCCCGCACACCTGGCAAGGCACCAACATAGCCAACCCCGAATACGACCACGAATGCATGAGACGAGCCATGGAACACGCAATCACCAGCGCACACCTCACAGCCCCTCACACACCCAGCGCAACCATCCTCATCCTCCCCCGATGGGAACACACACCATACCGCCACTCCAAATACATCGACTCCCCATACACCCACCACCTCTACACCCTACCTAATGACGCAAACACATTCCTACCCCCAGACCAACACACTGGCAACCCCACCCCTACCCCCTTCGGCACACGCTGGATGGTAGACATATACCTCGTCGCTAACCCCCTCGCACTCTCCACCCTCCCATCACCCACAGCCATGAACGCACTCCATAACACCCTCGAATCCATCTACGACACTCACCTCCCCAACCCCACCATCACCCCCCCCCCCCTCCACACCTCTTTGTCTCCTACTCACCCCACTCAACAGGTATATACCACCGCCCCCCAAACCCAACTCACCCCCTCACTTACCCCCTCCCGGAACGCGTACACCTAACGTACCCTCCCACCAGAGGCACCCCTGCTTGGAACTGGCAGGACTTTGTATATACAGACGGCTCGAAAAAAGGCAGCTCGACCCCCCTCGGAGCAGCAGCCACCCACCCCGCCTCGGACACCAAAATCAAAATCCTGGTGAACTCTACCCCTCCCTCACATACAATAAATCGCGCCGAATTAGCAGGCATAGATGTAGGCCTCCAAATTGGCCGCACCCACCTCCTCACAGACAGTGCATGCTCCCTTCGCCTAATTCAAGGTTACTTAAACTGCCCTTCCGCCTACCGCCATAACATTCACCGCGACACCCTCTTATCTATCACACACACCCTTACAACCCGCTGCGCAGCAGGCATTCGCACACACCTCGGTAAAATCAAAGCCCACAACCACTCCATCGGTAACGACCTTGCAGACACCCTCGCAAACCAAGTTGCGGATGGCCAACCACCAGATACTATATACACCACAGGTTCAGAAGTCACGATAGGCCACTGGACATGGCCGTACACCCTCATCCCACAAACCCTAGGCGAACCCATACCCTATAGA
Organism: Tetraselmis chui; assembly: GCA_026401115.1. NCBI lineage: Eukaryota > Viridiplantae > Chlorophyta > Chlorodendrophyceae > Chlorodendrales > Chlorodendraceae > Tetraselmis > Tetraselmis chui. The sequence goes on from JAPMLY010001391.1 coordinate 6,372, forward strand.
TACACCAACCTCAAATCCGACGCACACAAATACAGCACAAAACACACACACACTCCTCTCTCGGATACAACCAAACACGGAGCCCTCCTCGCCCGCGCCGCGAAGGACGGCGCCGACTTCTCATACCACAAAAAACACTCCTCCCTCACAAATATCCAGTTCACACACAAACAAGAATTCATGTGGGGCGTCCACAACACCCGCCTACTTACTCACAACCCCACCCTGCGCTGCCCCCTATGTGGCCAATTCACTAGCAACGGCCACATGGCCGGTAACTGCCCCTCTATGTCTGGACTAAGACAGGACCGACACAACAGCGCACTGCAACTACTACTATCCCTACTGGAACGCCACAACGGAGGACGCTGGGAGACCATCACCGTAGACTTCGGCAACAAACCCATAAAATCGTTTGAATCCCCCACCCCTGCCCACTCCCCACTCGACTGCCACCCTCCTCACCCTACCCACATGCCCACCCGCCTTGTTGCTGCTGATGAAGGTCTCTCGCATGACTCCCTAACATCATGCCCCGCCGTCCTTCCCCCTGAGATTCTCCCCCCATTGTTTCGTCCCTCATCACACAAACCTGACTTCATCCGCATCCTCGAACCCAGATTCATTGGCCACTCCAACGGTCGCCGACGTTATGCATCCATAAAAAAGATTCAGATAGGGGAATGGAAGTACTGCACAGACAATAACCTCACTCACACAGCCGACCTCATACGTGCCAAATACACACCCCTTGCGAACGCCATCAGAAACCACTGGCCATGCACAGTGGTCGACATCCTCCCCATAGTCATGAGCCGCACAGGTACACCGCACTCCTCCACCATCACGAGTCTCACCTCCCTTCTCACCGCCCGCACAGACCCTCCTGATAAACTCGTCTCGAAAGCACGCCTCGACACATCTCGCATTCTTACACAACTCCATACGCATACTGTCCAATGGCTGCATCACCTCTTACGCATATACCGCATCAAGTCCCGCACGTCCTCCCGCCGCGCATGCGCACATTGCCTCCACGCACGACCCTGACTGCACACGTCCTTCACCTCTACTTGCACCCTCCCCGGGGGGGAGTAAAACCCCCGAACACCCTTGGAGAGGTTGGATTAGTTGGTTAACGGTCTAGCCCTGACTTGTAAGTTCCCTGTATGGCATAGTTGGGAGGGCCCAGAGACAGCAGCCGACGCATCCGGCTTTTGGTGAAAAACCGGCGCATACGGTACATGTAGTAAACAATTTCAATTTCAATTTCAATGTCTTCTACCATCTGTCGACGTCGGTTGTGTCGGCCCAGAAGGCGCCCCCTCTGGTCGACCATCAACTTCCTCTGGTAGTCTCTCTCCTGCTCGGTTAGACATCTTCGTCTCGTCTAGTTGTTTTGAGGCTCCGAAACCACGTGTGAGGTGCTACTTTGGTTAGGATAAGTTGGCAACCTTAGACTAATAGTAGAACCTAATCTCTGGATCTAATTATATAGCGTAGAGAGAATTAGTAAGATTGTCTTAGGAACAGGGTTTCTTACAATCTGGGTGTGGCGTGATTCTATTATGTACCGGTCTCTCACCTCTACCAGTAAGTCCCCGTCTTAAATATCCACACCTCAGGTGTTCTAGAAATATTACTTTCGAGAACAATAATTGGAGCTTCCTCACCGTCACGAAGAAGATAACGTACATAACTTCCAGCGCGGTCTGAGACCCTCGATTCATAAGGAGGTTGCCCTGAAAAACCCTAAGACCCTACACGAGGCGATTCAAGCAGCTCTGCGAGCGGAGGCAGCGGAGACCAAGATTGAAACGACCCAACGTTCGACAGGCCGACTGAACGCCATCGAAGAAGACAACGACTTTTCAGAGGCAACGGAGGAGATCGATAGTGGGTCGGAGGAAGATTCGCATGGCGCGACCGAAGAAAAGCCACGGGAGCTGTACGAGATTAGACGCCTCACTCAAGAGGAGGTCGACAGATTTAAGAAGGAGGGCAAGTGCTTCATTTGCCACAAGAAGGCACACATCGCTATCGACTGCCCAGACAGAAAAAACAAGAAGAACGACATAATGAGGAAATCCCGGCCGGGAAGGTGAGACCTGAGTCGGCAGCTCGCGGCAAGCTGCAAGATGAGGTTTCGTCTCCTACAGCGACTCGGGAAGAGACCAAGACAGAAGAAGTACGAAACCCGTTACCTCAAACGACATTGAGGCAAGTCTTTAGGAGCAAGGACTTTAGCGACTGGATGATGAATAGGGAGTATTTCCCCAAGTACTCTCAGACCTACGGACCTTTCGACTTAGATGGAGCTAGCGATAATGACGGCCTTAATTCTCAAGTGGCGGAGGATTTTTGCTGTCCGGCGCGCCCATTTCAGGAGAGAGATTTACAGAAGTACCGGAGAATTTGGCTAAATGCGCCATTTAATGAATTAGAAGATTTTTTGGGCCATTATTTGCAAGTAAACTGCTTCATCCCCACCTGAGAGCGGTTATAGTGGTTCTACAATGGAGGGCAAAACCATGGTTCAAGTTGCTGCGAAACTTCCGACTTGTCGACGAGCTGGCGGCGACAAAACATGTGTTTACGTGCCCTACGAATGACGGAATAGAAGGAAGAAGGCAAGATGTTGGACCGACAAGATGGACGACGCAAGTCTACGTCGACGACACCGATCGAGTTCGATTTCCGCCTCAGAACCTACAGAATCCCCCGAAGACCTACTGGACTCACTCGACAACTCTTGTTACCGATGGCCGACGAGTGTTACTAGCGAATGAGGATACATGCATGGTTTGATTTCCTGGTGGCAAACAGGAGATCGAAGACGCGACCCCGGAATGCACAGCAATGCGAGCTCTTACGCAGACAACTGGATTTAAGGTGAGCGAAACAAATTTACGCCTGTTAGGGACGGAGTCTTCCGGACATAATAAGCGCTACGTGTATATCGCTCGCGTTCGACCCGGGTCGATACCGAACGCTACGTCAACTTCTCGGGCAGTATGGGCTACCTGGAAGGAATTAATTTCGGCACGGCGTACGGGTTATCTAGTTCGTGGAGAACAGCAGTTCCCTCTTCGTTACGAGACTTTTGGGAAACCGATCGACGGGTGGATGAACAAGAACGTCCGACTAGAAGACAGTGTTCATGCGACGCTGCATGTATCCACAACCCAGTCTGGAACAAGTTTGTTAGTGTTGGGAGGCACCTTACGCGGACATCGATGCCGTGTTTTGGTTGACTCTGGCGCTTCGGAAAATTTCTGCAAGGCTGAGTGGGTACGGGAGCATCACATCCCGACGGTTGCTGGAGAGAAATACCGGATAAAATTGGCAGATGGTAGTACAACTACGACTCGCCAACGACTACGGAATGAAGTGCTTACAGTAGGGACCCTGGATATACGTTTGGACGCAATTATGACATAACTGGATAAATTCGACATCATCCTCGGTCAACCTTGGTTACAAGCCGTCAACCCGGATATAGATTGGTCTACTAAAACGATTCGCGACCGTAAAACTAGCGAAGCTATAGTGTCTGGCGACGAGTACACCGTACATGTGGCAGTACAAGACTTGGAGGCGGATGCGATGGCAAAGCTGCTTAGACAACAACCAGCAGACCTCTTCGTGATTGGACTACGAGAAGTACAAGACGCGGTCGACGACATCAATACTGATCAACAGCTTCAGTGGACGACTTCGTTACGAGATTCCCTGAATGAGTTTACGAACATCATCAAGGAGCCTGACGGTCTACCGCCAACTCGCGAGTGCGACTCTGAAATTAATTTGGAGTGCGATGAACCACCTAAGGAGCGAACGTACCGTATGTCACCAGCAGAACTCCGGGAGGTTCAAGTACATTTACAAGACTTACTCGCAAAAGGCTGGATTCGTCCGTCTAAATCTCCGTACGGTGCCCCGATTTTATTTGTACGCAAGAAGGATGGTACCATGCGTATGTGCGTAGACTATCGGAAACTCAATGACCTTACGAGGAAAGACCGAACACCGTTACCCCAGATTGATGAATTACCCGACTCTCTATATGGGGCTCATTATTTCAGCACGCTGGACCTGTATAAAGGCTATCACCAAGTTCGAGTTAAGGAGCGCGACAGACATAAGACAGCATTCCGAACTCATTACGGATTGTTCGAGTACTGCGTTCTACCCTTTGGACTTTGTAACGCCCCAGCAGGATTCCAAGCGATGGTGAATCCAGTTTTGGCCACGTATCTTGGCAAATTCTGCGTGGTATATTTGGACGACGTGCTGATCTACAGTAAGACGGCCGACGAACACCTCGAGCATATTCGACTCGTGTTACGAGAGCTGCATCGACACCAGCTGCATATCAAACTCTCTAAGTGTTATTTCGGACGATCGAGCGTCAATTTCCTTGGGTATGTGGTGGAAGCTGGACAGATCCGAATGGACCCCGACAAGGTGGAGGCAGTACAAAATTGGCCCCGGCCGAAATCTGTGACTGAAGTACGTGGATTTCTGGGACTTGCTGGATATTACCGGAGATTTATCAACCAATTCGCAACCCTAGCAACCCCATTAACGGATCTGACCAAGAAGACACCGGAATTTCGCTGGACCCCTCAAGCCGAGTCAGCATTCGAGCAAATTAAAGACGCGATGGTACGTGCACCAGTCTTGGTAATTCCTGACACTTCTCCTACTGCAAGGTACACCATGTACACAAATGCTTCTAGATTTGCAGTAGGAGCAGTGTTGTTACAAGACCAAGGTATTGGATTACAACCTGTTGCGTACCATGCTCGAAAGATGAACAAGCATGAGGTACACTACCATGTCCACGAACAAGAGCTACTGGCAGTTCGCGACGCTCTACTGAAATTCCGTTGCTACTTAGATGGCGCGGCGGGATTTACAGTAATTACGGACCACGACACGTTTCGACACTTCTTTCGGCAGCGCGATTTGTCTACTCGACATGTGCGATGGCTTCAAGTTTTAGCACCTTACCAACGACATATGGACATCGTGTACAAGAAGGGAGCAGTCAACCATGCAGACGCTCTGTCTCGCCGACCTGACCTGAAGGACTCATTACAAAAGCTGCAACTGTTACGCGATTGGACCAACGACGAAGCAGAATGCGAGTTACACGCGCAGATTTTTTCCCTGGATACCGGTTACATCATGACTCTGGACTTCATGCGGAAATCAAAAATGCTTATGACTCGGATAAATATTCGCTTACCCGAAAATCTCTGCCTACATAGCTGGTACGTCAATCTAATGGACTCTTGTACGCCTACGGGACAAGACTGTATGTGCCGAACGTCTCTACATTGCGATCAATAGTACTGTACGAACTACACGACGCACCGACCGCGGGACATCATGGTATTATTCGACTATTGGCAGCAGTGACCCGGACGTTTTGGTGGCCTAACATGAGGCGGACAGTACAACACTATGTACGCAGCTGTGTTACATGTCAACGCAACAAGGGAGCGCGACACAAGCCTTATGGACTCCTTCAATCGCACGAGGTACCGACCAGGCCCTTTGAGCACGTATCGCTTGACCTGATTACGGACCTTCTTGAGTGCGATGGGTATGATGTTGTGGTGGTATTCGTCTGTATGCTTACGAAACGGACGATTGTCGAGCCAATTACGAAAACGATTACAGCGAACAATTAGCAAAAGTTATGCACCGCGCTGTTTTTCGGCATTTTGGCTTACCACGAAAATTAATATCCGATCGAGATCCCCGGTTTATGAGCGACTTCTGGCAAACCCTATTTAGGGCTCTTGGCACCAAGCTTAATATTTCTACGAGCTATCATCCCAAGACAGATGGCCAAATTGAACGAGTAAACCAGGCATGGGAGCAAGTCATACGATGCTATGTGCACCCCTTGCACAACGACTGGGTTCAACACCTTACCAACGTGGAGTTTGCGATCAACGCAGCGGTTTCTACGTCAACGACTATGTCTCTATTTAAGGCGACGCTTGGATTCGAGCCGACATCTCCAACGACGGCTACATTTGAAGATAACGAGCCTAGCCGTACTTTACCGGAGCAAGTAAAGATTCTGGTCGAGATGCACAGATTTGCTCACGATTGCGTCAAAGCAGCCCTGGCACACAGGCAAGATGATGCAAATCGGCACCGGTTACCAATACTTTTTACAGTTGGTGACAAAGTTAAGCTCAAGGCGACAAATATACGGTTTGTACAACAGCCATGTTCTAAACTACGCGACCGCTACATTGAACCATTTCTCATTACGGAGGAAGTTTCACCGGTTGCATTTCGGCTTAAGCTACCCCCTAGAGTACGGATTCACGATGTTGTACACGCCAGTCTACTGGAGAAATGGAATTCAGAAACAGAACATGCCAACAATGCGCAGCCAATTCCAATTGTGCACGATGCGAAGCGATTTGAAGTCGACCAAATACTCGACGTGGCTTTCAACTCCAAAGGCACGGGACTTTTGTTTAAGGTCCGCTGGGCAGCACCGTTCAACGTACCTAGCGAGGACACTTGGGAACGCATGCGAGGAGTCAACCACTTAAGCATCTTTTCCGAATTTCTTCGAACGGATGTTTATCGAGAATTTTCTGGCACCCCTGACTTTGTCAGATTTCGCAATCGTTGGCCTGCAAGAACCCCCAAGAAGCCAAGACCCTGAGTACTGCACAGCGAGGACGCTTGTGCTTAAGGAGGGGAGAGTGTCATATCGTAGCCATTTAGCTAAGTGCTAGTATCTGACATCATTTATTTCCTCTAAATGGTACCTGTATCTTAGCGATATTCAGTGGTGACTCTTTTATTGTCATCACGGCAGTACAACTGTATCGCTGTATTTTCCCTCGACAGTACAGAGTTACTAGCAGTATCTATTGAACCATGCAAACACAGTTAGTGTGGAAGATAACGTACGCAAACGTAGTTACAGTCACAGTCCCGCAAACGGAACAGTTAAGGCGACAACCAGCCTACAGGCGTGGTGTCGGGACAACAGAAGTGTTAGAGCTGTAGCCTAGCGACAGCTCTGTACCGAGTCAAACAGTTTATCGGTATGTCCGATCTAGACATGTACTAATCATATCTAGAATAGCTTACAGTAGCTATCTGCAACTAATACGTATGCGGTATTACTTACAACACTCCCCCTGCAGGTAGCTACGGGATGAAGCGTTGCATTGGGTCTTGTCCTCCAATGATCGCACTTCGGTGTCTTGCAAGTGCATGTCTTGGGAGGAGTTTGGTGAGCATGGCAGCGTCGGCAAAGCCTGTGAGTTGGAGGCTGTGGTCCAGGCCCCCCCCCAACGTCAGGCGCATGTGAATGGTGCCATGAAGGGAGCGGAGGACCTTTTGCAGAGCGCGCCAATGTGCCTCTGTGGGTGAGGCTTGGGCGGAGCCAAGGATGCGCAAGACCGGGGAGACAGCGGGGCGCGTGCAGACGGGGGCGTAGTGGGGGCTGCCCAAGAGACGGGGGTGGACGTCTGGGTCAAAGTCGGGGGTTGCGTGTGTCGGTCGCCCGATGACTATGGGGTCAACGGTGGGGCGACGACGGCCACGGGAGGTGTGGTCGCCACGCTTGGCTTGGGAAGAGTGATGTCCATGGAAGGGTAGAGGTGGGCCACCCGGAAATGGAGAGCGGCCAGCCATTGGGGACGGCGGGGCGTACGAATTCGGGTGGTCACGGGAGGGGGAGACGCCGTGAAAGGGCGCCTCCGGGATGAGAGGTATGGGGTGGTGAGGGGCATATCCAACGGGGGGGTAGGGAGGGTGTGGCGAGAGTTGTTTAACCGCGATGTTGTGATGGGAGGGGTCGCTGTGTAGGATAGAATCAGCCGGGGGGTATTGGGGGGGTGGTTGCAAGTGTTCACCTACGAGTTCGGGGCGCGAGGGCTCGCGGTGCGCATCGGGGCGGCGTTGTGCGACGGCGGGGTCGCCAACAGGAGCTGCAGCGGTAGCAGCATCCTCGGCCAACTGCGAGTCGAACCGAGCTGTCAAGTGTGCCACTTGCGCAACAAGCAGCACGAGAGGATCCGGGGGGTGTTCGAGGGGGAGGGTGTGCACGTGGTGGCCCTCCGGAAAGTGTGCGAGGTGAGCGACGTGGCGGCGCTGAGCGACATGGGGGTGCGGATGAGCACCCGCAGCAGCAACAGCACCCGTGGCCGACTGCGAGTCGAAACGAGCTGTCAAGCGCGCCACTTGTGCAAAGATCAGCGCGAGGGTATCCGGGGGGTGTTCGAGGGGGAGGGTGTGCAGGTGGTGGCCGTCCGGAAAGTGTGCGAGGGGAGCATCGTGGCGGCGCCGAGCTACAGGGGGGTGCGATATAGCACCCGCAGCAATGGCGGCCGACCGCGAGTCGAGATACGCGTCAAGGCGCGTCAGTTGCACACGTAGGAGCTCGAGAACACCCTGGGTAGTATGGACAGTGCTCTGCTGAGAGCCTGACTCAGGGGAACCAACAGGTGAAACAGGCGGGTTTTTCTGCGCCATTTCGACAGAGGGCAAAAAAGAAAGAGCTGGAAGAAAAACAGGCAGCGGTAAAAACCGCTAGCCGGACTCGTGCCTAACAGCGGTATGCTAAGAGACGGCCTGATGCCCGCCGACCCCTCGGCCTGTAGCCCCGGGGTGTCTCAGAGCACCTTTTCTGTATCCTCCACCCAGTGTGGGGCACAAGTCGAGGCCAAGGCCAGGACAGGTGGAGCGCTGCGCTGGTGGCTGATGCGCGAGGCTAGTATAAAAATAAAAATAAAAGGTAAGCTACGGCTGGCGTGCGACCTGTGGATGCGTATTCACCCGACAGTGCACCCCCCCGTTCTCCAGCTTGGACCTGTGTGCACCCTGTCCACACACGACGAGTGCGTCGGTGTGGGTGGCTGGCTATCTCCGGCGGGTGGCTGGCTTAAGAGGGTGGTGGCGGGTTTTTTAAAAATCGCAGTTTATACTGGCGATACCGCCGACTACAGGTTGAAAGTACTAGGTGTCTATAGAAACTTGCCTTCTGCGGGAGAGCTGTCGATCGCAGCTCGCCGAACCAGGTTGTCGCGCGTGAGTGACGTGAGGCGGGGGCCCATAACCTATTGAACCATGCAAACACAGTTAGTGTGGAAGATAACGTACGCAAACGTAGTTACAGTCACAGTCCCGCAAACGGAACAGTTAAGGCGACAACCAGCCTACAGGCGTGGTGTCGGGACAACAGAAGTGTTAGAGCTGTAGCCTAGCGACAGCTCTGTACCGAGTCAAACAGTTTATCGGTATGTCCGATCTAGACATGTACTAATCATATCTAGAATAGCTTACAGTAGCTATCTGCAACTAATACGTATGCGGTATTACTTACAACAGTATCTCTTCTAGATAGTTCTTTTCTAGATAGTTCTAAGAGCCAGTTCTTCTTGTAAGCAATTCGCTGTTCTAAGAGCTTGTGCGATAAGGTTGCATAGACGGTACATATAATCTCAGATAATCTGTATCACTAGTAATAGTTTGGTTTAGTTAGCAGACAACACAAGCTACAGGTTCTAAGGCTGTTTCTAGAACACCTGAGGTGTGGATATTTAAGACGGGGACTTACTGGTAGAGGGAAGAGACCGGTACAGACCAGATTTACGCCACACCCAGATTGTAAGAAACCATGTTCCTAAGACAATCCTATTAATTCTCTCTACGCTGTATAATTAGATCCAGAGATTAGGTTCTACTACTAGTCTAAGGTTGCCAACTTAGCCTAACCAAAGTAGCACCTCACAACACCGGACAAAAACGTTACAAGATTTCTTGGAGAAGCCCCAATCGCACAAGTTTGCCAAGACTCAGGCATACATTGACTTCATGCACGCTCACCCAGCGCGCATTGATGAGTCCCAGTAATTGCTTCAGTAAAGGAGCTTAGACCACGGAGGTCTGCCTCGCGGCGGCCTCAAAGATCTTTCAAGAGGGGGAGGGTACGAGTGTGACGAGTACAGTCCTTCAACAATACATTGCAGGACATTGTACAGGTAATCGTTACTAATTCCAATTCGTGCTTTTCCATCGGACGGACGTACACACGTGGGTACGTCGCCACTGCAATATTCATAAGGGTGCTGATGCTTACTGTACGACCAGTACCTCCCGGTACGTACAGGTACGCACATTTAATCTAACTAGCCAGATGACGCGCCTAAGCGAGTTCTTCGATGCAGAAGTAGCCGCGTCGTGAAACCCAATGCTAGTCAGGCCGCGTCTCTGGACATATGACGACGGTTAGACAGCCCTAACGCCTGACACGTAAGCGAAGCAAGCATGCGTAAGCTATCTGGGCAGAAACCTATTTAAGCCCAGTGTTGTAGTAGGAGGTGACATGACCATTTAACAATTCCTTTGTTCACTTGTAACATATACTGCTAAAGTACAACAGTTAGACATCTTCTCAACATCTTTCACCGACAACATCTTTTGCCATCTTGCAACGTCAGAACTAGAGAGATTAGAACTGATTTGTGCTAGCGTCTAGCTTGAGGAGGCTAACCGCCACATATTGGTCGTCATGAGACAATGTTGGCGACATAGGTCGTCGAAACCCACTAGACACCTACATCGACTTTAGTCGCGACACATGCGAAGTTCGTAGTAGGTCGTCATCGTCAAAACAAGAAGGGAAGGAGTCGTAAACATGTAACTATATGTTCAATTGATTGGAAACTCGTTGACTTTATTTTCGAACCTCTGCACGCACGCTTTGACTTCCATTTGGAAGGATGTATTGATGATGAGGGTCTTAACTCGCACGGTGACTTGCCTCACTGTTCGCCGAGTGATTCGATCACGGAGAGAGACTTAAGTGGAGAGCGCGTGTTCATCAATCCGCGCTCGGAGCTAATATAACATATCGGTCGTCATTTCGAGACTTGTACCCGTACAACTCCGACATCTACGATGGTTGTGCTTGTTCTTTCTAAGCGGGCTAAATTCAACGAGCTCACTCGACACTGGAAACTCTACCAATAATTCCCAGCGAGGACACATCTCCTTACTCGCAAGTCGTTGGACGATCCGACCCAAGAGGAGGTGGTTGCTCGAGATCCTTAGCATGTTCAACTATACTTAGTTGATGCTGATTTTGCTTTTTACGATCAAGGTCCGACTGTCGTTTGTGATGAACCCACCTCGGAACTTGTACCGTGACACGTCCATGTAGAGTATATCGCTACGCTAAGACAGAATTCCCCGGAAACTACCGCCATGCTAACGGACCTCAGTGAACCTCGGCCGCTGATTCGAACATAGCTTACCTTGAAAACTTCGAATGGCAAACAGCTGATTTCTAGATTAGTTGACTGCGTTGCGACTCTTGACTTCGTATAGGAAGACCTCGTGAGACGCTTTGCTCTACAAACTCGTAAGTCTTAGACCAAGTCTCTAGCTCAATGGTCAATGGTCAACGTGTGACGTCTTCTACAGTTTGTGACAATACCTTCGACCTAGCTCGCCACAAGGTTCAACGGGCATTTTACGTTCTACGTGATTTACGCGCTGCTGATCTAGTACTTGGTTTACCATGGCTTGACGATGAGCATGCCTCTTTACAATTCGTCACGACGCGTGTTTTTACGCCGGTGGATAAGACATCAATGGAAACGCATATTGAGGAGCGACGTCCTTAGTGTCTCCTAATGTCCTTGGCAAGATTCAGAAACTCACGCGCAAGACGCGGCGGAACAAGGGACGTCACGCTGAATTTTACGTAATTGACATATCGCCGGCACCGAAGCAGCCGGCGGAATTTCACACACGAGAGGAACTTACTGCAAAACAACGTGAAAACGTCCGGTCGTTATTATACGATGACTTCCCGGAAATACTGGAGCCATTGGATTTACTGCATGTAAGTTGACAGAGAGATCATCCCATTGACAATATTGACCCGATGAAACGTCAAAGTCTTAACAAATTGCCACCTCCGGAGCGTGCAAAGCTTAATCGTTAGCTGAAAGACGCAATGGGAGCTGGTTTGATTCGACCTAGCGAAAGTGACTTCGGCTCGCCAATTACATTTGTGCGTAAAGCTCATGGCTCGCTATGACTGTGCATTGACTACCGTGGACTTAACGAGGTTACGCGTAAAGATGCTTACCCACTTTCGCGTGTGGACGACACACTCGATAAGTTTAAGGACGCGCATTTTCTACACTCATCTTGACCTCGCGTGTGGCTTTTGGCAAGTTCGAGTGCGTGATCAAGACATCCACAAGACTGCGGTTCTTCGCTATGGAAGATGGGGGCCGGTTGGCGCCTATGGCGGCTGAGTTGGTTGGTCGCCTAGCTATTTTGATGGCACTTCGTCTCTTCCCTAGCATGGGTGATGCTGACTCTTGTTCTTTGCGATCTGACAGCTATGTCCGTATGCAACATTTCGCTTGTGCCGAGTACATTCATGCAACAATACATTGCATGATATTGTACAAGTACTCGTTACTAATTCCAACTCGTGCTTTCCATCGGAAGGGCACACATCGTGGGTACGTCGCTACTGCAATTTAGCGAGGATTGTGATGCGTATTGTACTACCAATACCTCCCGGTACATACAAGTACGCACAATAATTGAAATTGAAATTGAAAATGTTCATAGTAGCGAACCGGCAAGCTGAACCGGGAGTCATCTATCGGCCCTCTATACTCAGCCATACATGACATACGAGCAAGTTTAGACCGGGTACTCTTCGACCACGTATACCTATCGACTCACCTATTTGCAGTGTGTGTCGACGTTGCTCGGGAATTAAAAGATTGTAAGCAATCGCAGCAATTGCTATAGCCCCCCCACCTAAGCAGTACCATCGTAAAATTTGATAGTCGAGAAAAACAAATCTAATGATAAATCCACTTGTCAAGAAATGCAAAACTAAACTGCTGCTCGACCTTCACGATGCACGGCCCGCTCCCACCGAACCGGGGTGTCGACCGGCCTAGACCGATCGGCGTTCATGAAGGACGACGGGTAAGCCTAGTCTAGCTCCCGCGTGACTTCGGTCTTGCCGGAGATAGCAGGGGAAAGGCTGGCAAAAAACCCCTCCTCACGTGGTCACTCGTCGATCCCGCCGCCGCATCCCGTAGCCCCGCCCCAACGTCGTTGCCGCGCCCACCGACGCGACGTGCCTCCTTGTCGAGTTCATGTTGTAAGTAATACCTTCTAGTTACTAGTTGCAGATAGCTATTGTATAAGCTATTCTAGTTATGATTAGTTATTATATGTCTAGATTGGACGTACCGATAACATGTTTGATTCGGTACAGAGCTGTCGCTAGGCTACAACTCTCTCACTTCCATTGTCGCGACACCACGCCTCGGGCTGGTTGTCTCCGTGACTTTCCTATCGTGTGACTGTGACAGTAACTACGTTTGCGTCAGTTACCTTCCATAATAATCGAGTTTGCACGGTTCAACATGTTAAGGGCTCCCGCCTCAAGTCACTCACACGCGACCAACTTTTTTCGGCGAGCTGCGATCAGCGACTCTCCGCCGGAAGGCAAGTTCTTCTACCTCACTAGTACTTAGCCCATGTAGTCGGCGTTAACGCTAATATAACTTGCGTGATAAAACATACCACCAACCCACCTTCGTTAGCTGCTGCTCGAGAACGACTGCCGGCCACCCACACCGGCGCAGTGGCCGTGTGTGGACATGGTGCATACATGTCCAAGATGGAGACGGGGTGGGGGGCGCACTGGTGGGTGAATGCTCATATACATGGTGCACGATAGCTCGTAGTCATCAGCCTCGTTAGCAACCTCTAGCACTCAGCCGCCTGATGCGTTCTAGCTACGATTGACATGGCCGTGGCCTCGACTTGTGCCCCACACTAAGTGAGGATAAAAAAAGTGTCGTACATTGAGACACCCCGGGGCAACATGCCGAGGGGTCGGCGGGCATCATGCCGTTTCTCTGAAACCGTTGTTAGGCACAAGTCCGGCTAGTGGTTCTTACCGCTGCCAACTGTCGGTTTTTCTTCGTGTGTCGCCATGGCACCGAAAACTCGTTCCGCCGAATCTCCGCCCCACGCGTCTGTTGATACCGCGGACCTCAGCTTTCAACATGACAATTTTGGCCCAACCCCTAATACGCTAGTTCTTGTACTCGAGTAAGTGGCGCTCATCGACGCCCGTTTGGACGCGCAGACGGCCGACGTTGCTGTTGTTGCTGTTGTTGATGACGTCGACACTTCTGGTGCTCAGCGCCGCCGCGATGCGCAGCGCGGCGCCCCGCGCGACGACCCCAATTTGCCACCTACGACCACCTCCACACACCTTCTTCTCGGATATTCCCCTCCCACCCACGGACTCCTCTTCCCGACAAACCAACCGCACCACGTCCCCTCTCCTCGTGGCAAGCCGCACCCATACGGCCTGCCGCGTGCCGTGCAAGGTCATTCTCCGTTCCCTGGTGGCCCGCCTCCTCCCTTTGCGGGCCAACATTTCTCCCATGCCCATCGTGGTGCCCACAGCGGACGAGGGGGCTGTCGACCCACCATTGACCATGTGGTCGTCGGCCGCGCTGCTCATGAAACCACCGGTTTCGACAAGGACGCCCCCAACCGGTCCATGCAAATGTCGGTCCTCACCATGGGGCCAAACCCAGACTTCAAGCAGTGGAAAGGGAACTATTTCACCTTCCTTTCCCTCAAAGCAGCGTACCTCATTCCGCAGGTGGCCATCCGCGAGTCGGGCGTCTGGCTGGATGAGCATACACAACACTACGCCAACGCCCTCGTGCTACATGTTGCTAGCGAAAACAAGCGCGCTGACTAGGCGGTGAAGTGCGTATCCGCTGCTCGCCCCGACTACGCCACAACATCCTGGGATATCGTGTGTGAAAGGTTGGATTGCCGGTCCTTCGCCCGCTCTCTCTCCTTGGACAACCTCATGCTGAGACAGCGCCATGGTCAGTCCCCTGACCGACTACGTCCACTTCACGAGACATACGTTCGATGACTACAATGAAACATGTGAGCCGACTGATAGTTCCACAGCCATCCACCCCCACAACATGGGCTTGCTCATGTTGCGTGGCATATCCAGCAACGGACCGTTCGGCGATGCCAAGCAATGCGTCACCAACGCCTTCGACACCAATTACCTCATGTCCGCCAACGAGGTGATGGCCAACATCCGCCACCTTGCTCAAAACATGGACGAGGACGTCCTTGCTCCGAGCCTGCCAGCCCCTGATGGCCCCGCCCCTCCCATCTTTGCGTTTGTCGCTAGTGGTCGCGGTTCGAACAGCGGACGCGGACACAACCCACGCGGCACTCGCGGTGGTCGTGGCCTACCCAACAAGTGTAGCGCATGTAACAGCTTGAACCACATCTTGTCTACTTGCACGGCCTCAGATGACGCCCTTCTAAAGTGAACCCTCGCCAAACGGAAGATGATCGTCGAAAAGAATTGCACCCCTAGCGGCTCTGCCTTTGCGCACGTTGCCGTGCTCGGCGACGTCCCCACCGACGACCCTCACGCGATGCCCACCCTCGAGGAATGCACGGATGAATACGATGACACTGAGGTGAGTGTCCCCTTCAGCTTTGTTGCGTTCCCTCACCCATGGTCGTGACCTTTCGCAGTTTTGGGTGGTGGACTCCGCATGCTCGATCAACTTAACCGCGTTTCGAAGTGACTTCGCTACGTTCGCCCCGCCCTCCGCCCTATCTTGCGTGGGTGGGGTCGGTGTTGACGTTAAGGACAGTGGCTAAGTGCGGATTTCCATTCGGTTGGCATCTGGTCAGGCCCTTCACCGCATGATCCAACGGATGTACACTGAGGCTAGGGATCGATGATATCATCCGGACTATATCGACGTATTTCGTGGTGCTTTCGGAAAACCCGAATGCGAAATATACCCGAAATCGCAGCGAAATGCACTTGAAAAATATCGACGATACCATCGATCCCTAGCCTTAATGTACACCCCCGACCTTTCATCTCGCTCTGCTCAGCACATTGGCCGCCTCCTCAATGTCAGTTGGATGCAATCGCACAGCGGCTGTGAATTTCTTTTTTTCCTATTGACTTTGACACTTGCCTACTCATGGTGCCCACAAGAATGGTGTGCTAGAGCCGTCAAGCAACGGCTTCTACCTCCGGCCCCATCAACCAAAGCTGCCCCCAAGCCCCTCACCGGAGTCGTCCCATGACGCCGGTCCCCGTGTTGCTCTCACTGCCTAGTGCGACCCAATAATGTGGCACCGCCGATTTGAGCACCTTAATATGCAAAGCTTGCAGACTCAACACACCCACGGTGTCCCCACAAGCCCAATATTAGCCTGATATGTAAAAAACGCTTCTTGCGATTTATGCTTGCTCCACAAGGCCACTGCTGCACCCCGCAACACCACTGCTTGCGCGAAACCATCCCGTCCCTTGCTCAACATGTCCTTTTACCTTTGGGGTCCAGTGAATGTCCCCTCCCAACATGGTCTCCGCTAGTGCATGCTCGTCATCAACCACCATACACATTATATGTGGGTGCGGTTCCTAAAGTCGAAAGACGACACATGCTCTCAGCTAGAAAACGTCCTGCTAGACATATGACACTTGCATGCACGCCATCACTCCCAGTCTGGCGACTTCGCCCCGGTCCTTAAGTTTGACTCGAACTCTGTCTTTGAGGCTGCTTCGACCCGCCAAATGTGTGCTCGCATGGGCGTCGGTTTGCAATTCTCTGCTCCCTATGCATATCATATGCTCGGCAAAGCCGAACGCCCTTGGCGCACTATCGGAGACAACGCATTTGCAATGCTCTACAACATGGATGTTCCAAATTTAATGTGGTCGTGCGCTGCTAGCACAATTGTGTACCTGCGCAACCGTACCTGCACCCGCTCGGTCGGCCTCACCGGTGGCGTCCCACTCACTCTCCTTACGTTGTCGGCGCCCGACGCCTCCAAGTTCCGCGTCTTCGGGTGCACCGTTTTCGCCAAGGTACCCGACAAGTTATATCGCAAATTCAGCGAAAAAACGTTTCGTGGCGTAATGATTGGCTACCCGCATGACGCCCCAAGGCACCGCGTCTACAACCCCGAAACTCGCCGCATCATTGCATCAGTCCATGTTGTCTTTCAAGAGAACACCCCGGGCTTCGGCGCGCGAATCTCAGTTGACTCACTGATCGCAGACGCTTCGGATGACGATGGCAATCATGACACCTCGCCCACATCCCACCCTCTCGACACATTCCCCACCGAACCTTTGCCCCCCCCCCCCCCCCCCTCAAGCCCCCCGTCAGTCTCGCCGCAGGTCTCCTTCCCTCCGCTACGGGGACCTTGTGGCCCACATGTCCGACTACCCGCCGGTACTTGTCACGGGGTGTTGTGACCCTTACTAGGGCAAAGCGAAAGAAGACATCCTCGAGCAACCATTCGTGCCCGACCTGATTAATGGTCCACCCCACACCCCAGCCGGCGCAAGACCTACCGCCGTTGCTTTCCTTTCCGCCCGGGAGTGTGTTGAACCGAAATCGTACCGGCTGCTCTGGCCAGCGCCCATGCACTTGAGTGGCAAGCCGCTATGTAGCATGAGTACTCCTCCCTCATAGACAACGCCACGTGGGAACTCGTCGACCTTCCCCCCGACCGCGTGGTCGCAACCAACATGTGGATCTACAAGGTCAAATCAGACACCGTGGGCGATGTCTCCCGGTTCAAAGCGCGGTTCGTCGCCAAAGGGTGCAGCCAGCGCGCCGGCCTCGACTATACGGAACCGTTCTCCCGAGTCATCCGCATGGCCAACCATCGTATGTTCCTCGCCATCGCGGCCGCCCGCGACGTTGAAGTGTGTCAGCTTGACATGGACACTGCGTTCCTTAACGCCCCCATCAAGGAGGAACTGTAGATCCGCCAGCCCTCGGCTTCTCCGATGGCACGTCTAAAGTGCGTCATCTCAAGCACTGCCTCTACGGACTTAAACAGTCCCCTCGCGAGTTCAACATGCTCCATCGTGCATGGCTTGTCGATAACGGGTGGCAACAATGCGTCTGAGATCCCTGCATATACATCTTCCGCGCCGGTCACGTCTTCGCCATGCTCGCACTTTAAGTGGACGGCATCCCCGCAGCCTGCAACGATGCCACATGGCTTACATCGTTCAAGGCTCAACTCGGTGCGCGGTTCAAAATCAAGGACTTGGGTGACCTCTCCCAACTCCCTAGCATGCACATCACCCGCGACCGCTCGGCACGTACCATCTCGCAGGATCAGTCCAAGTACCTGCGTGACATCCTCGCCAAGTACGGCATGACCGAAATTTGAAATTTGATATTGTTTACAACATGTACCGTATGCGCCGGTTTTTCACCAAAAGCCGGATGCGTCGGCTGCTGTCTCTAGGCCCTCCCAACTATGCAATACAGGGAACTTACAAGTCAAGGCTAGACCGTTAACCACCTAAATCCAACCTCTCCAATGGGGATCGGGGGTTTTACTCCCCCTCGGGGAGGTGTGCAAGAAGAGGCGAGGGCTGCGTGCATTTAGGGTCGTGCGAAGGGGCAATGTGCGGAGGCGCGGCGGGAGGTCGTGCGGGACTTGATGCGGTATATGAGTAAGAGGTGATGCAGCCATTGGACAGTATGCGTGTGGAGTTGTGCAAGGATGCGAGACGTGTCGAGGCGTGCTTTGGAGACGAGTTTATCAAGACTGAGGGTCGGTGCGGGCGGTGAGTAGGGAGGTGAGACTCGTGATGGTGGAGGAGTGCGGTGTACCTGTGCGGCTCATGACGATGGGAAGGATGTCAACCACTGTGCCTGGCCAGTGGCTGCGGATGGCGTTTGCAAGGGGTGTGTATTTGGCACGTATGAGGTGAGCTGAGTGGGAGAGGTTGTTGTCCGTGCAGTGCTTCCATTCCCCTATCTGAATCTTTTTTATGGATGTGTAACGGCGGCGACCGTTAGTGTTTATCCGCCTCCAACGAACCGAGGTTCGAGGAGGCGGATAAAGTCGGGTTTGTGTGCGGGGGGTCGTAGCGCGGGGGGGAGGATCTCAGGTGGGAGGATGGCGGGACACGAGGTTAGGGAGTCGGGTGAGAGACCTTCGTTAGCATCAACAAGGCGGGTGGGCATGTGGGTAGGGTGGGGTGGGTGACAGTCAAGCGGAGTGTGGGCAGGAGAGGGGGAAGCAAAGGATTTTATGGGTTTGTTACCGAAGTCTGCGGTGATGGTTTCCCAGCGTCCTCCGTTGTGGCGCTCCAATAGGGAGAGTAGGAGTTGCAGCGCGCTGTTGTGTCGGTCATGTCTTAGGCCAGACATGGTGGGGCAGTTACCGGCCATGTGGCCGTTGCTAGTGAATTGGCCACATAGGGGGCAGCGCAGGGTGGGGTTATGAGTGAGTAGGCGGGTGTTGTGGACTCCCCACATGAATTCTTGTTTGTGTGTGAACTGGATATTTGTGAGGGTTGAGTGTTTTTTGTGGTAAGAGAAATCGGCGCCGTCCTTCGCGGCGCGGGCGAGGAGGGCTCCGTGTTTGGTTGTTTGCGAGAGAGGTGTGTGTGTGTGTTTGGTGCTGTAGGTGTGTGCGTCAGCTTTGAGGTTGGTGTATCTGTAGGGTATGGGGTCTCCTAGGGTTTGTGGAATGAGGGTGTATGGCCAGGTCCAGTGGCCTATCGTGACCTCTGAACCTGTGGTGTATGTAGTGTCGGGTGGGTGACCATCCGCGACTAGGTTGGCGAGGGTGTCTGCGAGGTCGTTGCCTAGGGAGTGGTTGTGGGCTTTGATTTTGCCGAGGTGTGTACGGATGCCTGCGTCGCAGCGGGTTTTAAGGGTGTGTGTGATGGATAAGAGGGTGTCGCGGTGAATGTTGTGTCTGTAAGCGGAAGGGCAGTTTAAGTATCCTTGTATGAGGCGGAGGGAGCACGCACTGTCTGTGAGGAGGTGGGTGCGGCCAAGTTGGAGGCCTATATCTATGCCAGCTAATTCAGCGCGATTTATTGTGTGTGAGGGAGGGGTAGAGGTCACCATGATTTTGATTTTGGTGTCCGAGGCGGGGTGGGTAGCTGCTGCTCCGAGGGGGGACGAGCTTCCTTTTTTCGAGCCGTCTGTGTATACAAAGTCCTGCCAGTTCCAAGCAAGGGTACCGCTGGTTGGGGGGTATGTTAGATGCACGCGTTCCGGGAGGGGGTACGTGAGAGGGTGAGTTGGGTTTGGGGGGAGGTGGTATATACCTGCTGAGTGGGGTGAGTAGGTGTCAAAGAGGTGTGGAGGTGGGGGGGTGATGATGGGGTTGGGGAGGTGAGTGTCGTAGATAGATTCGAGAGTGTTGTGAAGTGCGGTCATGGCTGTGGGTGATGGGAGGGTGGAGAGTGCGAGGGGGTTGGCGACGAGGTATATGTCGACCATCCATCGTGTGCCGAATGGGGTAGGGGTGGGGTTGCCAGTGTGTTGGTCGGGGGGTAGGAAGGTGTTTGCGTCATTGGGGAGGGTGTAAAGGTGGTGGGTGTATGGGGAGTTGATGTATTTGGAGTGGCGGTAGGGTGTGTGTTCCCATCGGGGGAGGATGAGGATGGTTGCGCTGGGTGTGTGAGGGGCTGTGAGGTGTGCGCTGGTGATTGCGTGTTCCATGGCTCGTCGCATGCATTCGTGGTCGTATTCGGGGTTGGCTATGTTGGTGCCTTGCCATGTGTGTGGGGCATTGCTGCCGCTAGATGAGAAGACTATATCTTCGGGGTAGAGGGAGTGGTAGGTGTGGGAGTGAAGGGATTTATTGAGGGGGTCGGAGTAGAGTTCTGTCTGTATGTGGAATGTGTGGCGGAGAGCTGTGAGTAGGTCTTCTCTAGTGGCCCATCTATTACGGGTGGTGGTGGCGGGTGTGGGTGAGTGGATTTCTGAGCGAGAGCCTAGGCGGGTGAGGAGGTGGTAGACCTCCTCTTCGAACGTATGCTGCGTGAGGTCGGGGCGGAAGAGTTGAAAGAGGTGGCGGACGCGGGGGCCGTTAAGGGTGGTGACCGTGCGGCCGTCGGGAGTGCAGAGTACGGTGGTGTCGTGGAGTGATGGGTGTGCGTGGATGGCGAATTTGCCGGTAGGGAGCATGTCGAGGTCGGGGTTAATGGGGTCATGGTTGAATGTGATTAGGGGGTGTGACCATGGAGGGGGTCCGGGTTCTGGCAGAATGGGTGTGGTGGAGGGGACGAAGCCGGAGTTAAATGCGGTGAGGGCGGTGGGGCCGGAGGGAGTCTCACTGATGGTGTCGTGTAGTTGTAGGCATGGGGCCCACTGGACTTCGTGGAGGCGGGTGAGGTCGTGTTGTTGGCCGCGAGCACACCACTCGCACTGCCATGTGGCGGGTCCCTGAGCTGGGCGGCATTGGGAATGTATGGCGAAGTGCGGGCATGTGCAGCATGTGGAGGTGGGTTCTGTGTGCAGTGGGTCATGACAGATGGAGCAGGCGGTGGGGGAGGGGGTGGGGAGGCATACCGATGTGGGGGTGGAGGAGATGAGGCGGAAGCCGTCGTCGAGTTGTAACTGAATGTCCCATTCCGTGAGGTGTTCCGGGGCCCATTCAACCATGTACTGCGTTTGGCCGTATTCTGTGTCCTTGTGTTTGGAGATGATACGCGTTACGTCGCAGGGGGGGTAGTGGTGGTCCGAGGGGGTGAGGTATTCTGTTGAGGCGAGGAGGGCGTTGTCTTGAGTGGTGAAGTGGGCGCGGATTGTGGAGGCGATAGGGTTGGTGAGGGAGAGTGGAGGGATGTTGTGGAATAGGGTGCCCGCATCGCGCTGAGCTCTGACTAAGCACTTGAGTGTGGGTGGGGTGTAACACGTTGACATGATGGATTCCGAGGGCCAGTGGGAGTACGTGGTGGATAAGGTGCGGATGTGTGCGCGGGCCATGTGGCCTCTGTAGCATGAGTTGTTCATGATTTTATGTAGGTGGCAAACTGTGAGTTGTGCGGCGTGGGCTTTGAGGGAGGGGAGGCCGTATCCTAGGTCTGAGGTAGGGCGGTGGAGGGCGGTGCGGGGAAGGTTACGTACCGAGGAGACGGCGGAGCGGAGTGCGCGGCATATTTGTCCTTCTAGAGTGTCGAGTTGGGAGTCGGTGAAGAGGCCGAGCTGGAGGGTGAAATGCTTTCCGATGAGGAGTCCACGGATGACCCTGATTCTGCGGGATTGTGTTAGTGGGGAGGTGGAAAGGGTGGTGATGAGGGATGCAGTGGTATGTTTTAGTTCGTGCCAGTGTTTAGTGAAGTTGAGGGAGGTGTTCAGTTCTACCCCTAGGACTCGGTATGTGTCCGTGGGGCCAATGGAGGGGATGAGGGCCGGGGTGGAGTTTAGGGAGATGAACTGTGTTTGTAGGCGGGATGCGAGGAGGGTAGTGTTGACGAGGGTGAGGGCGTTGCGTGTGCGCCACAGGGCGCCGGTGATGCAGCATTTGCGGATGTTGACGGTCATGCCCGTGTAGGCGCTGAAGAGGGAGAGTTTCTCGAGCTGGATGGTCATGTTGGGGGTCGAGCCCGTGGCGAGGCTGAGGTCGTCAGCGAAACCGTGTCCTTGGTACGTGGCTGTGGGTTCTGTGGGGTCTGTGGAAGGGTTACACGGAAATTCCATCACCGGGAATCGAACCCGGCACCTCCGTGTCCGGAGTCGAACGCCGTAACCAAGTACCGCGCCGAAAAGTCGGTACCCATTGGGGATATATCTCATATATATACCCCCGTACTGCCCGAGCAACGGGCTCCCGCAGTACATCCACTATTGGCGAGATAGTAGGGCCAAGACTCCCCCGGAGTACAACGTACGGATGTGTCCATTATCGTGCCAACCACGGGGATCTCACAACACTCCCCCTAATGGACACCATCCAATCGACTCCGGTCAAACCCTAGCAACCCGCGTCATACGCGGAGGGCCCATAACCTGTGGAAGGGTTACACGGAAATGCCATCACCGGGAATCGAACCCGGCACCTCCGTGTCCGGAGTCAAACGCCGTAACCAAGTACCGCGCCTAAAAGTCGGTACCCATTGGGGATATATCTCATATATATACCCCCGTACTGCCCGAGCAACGGGCTCCCGCAGTACATCCACTATTGGCGAGATAGTAGGGCCAAGACTCCCCCGGAGTACAACGTACGGATGTGTCCATTATCGTGCCAACCACGGGGATCTCACAACACTCCCCCTAATGGACACCATCCAATCGACTCCGGTCAAACCCTAGCAACCCGCGTCATACGCGGAGGGCCCATAACCTGTGGAAGGGTTACACGGAAATGCCATCACCGGGAATCGAACCCGGCACCACCGACTTTTCGGCGCGGTACTTGGTTACGGCGTACGGCTCCGAACACGGAGGTGCCGGGTTCGATTCCCGGTGATGGCATTTCCGTGTAACCCTTCCACAAAAGTGATGTATAAATCTGGCATAGAAGTTGCAAAACTGTACGAAACTGCGAGCCTCCTTCTGCGTTTTGGGCACTGGCCATTCTGCAACGGCCTCGACTTTCTTTGTGGAAACCGAAATTTTACCGGCTGACACAATGTAGCCCAGGTATTTTATTTGCTGTAATCCGAAGAAGCATTTCTTAAGGCGTAATTTCAGCCCTTCCTCCTTGAATCGCTGCAGCACTAGACGTAGGTGCTCCAGGTGCTCCTCCAGTGTTCGACTGAAAATGCAGACATCATCCAGGTAGACTGTCACGAACTTATGTAAAAAGTCGCGAAGAATGTCGTTCATCATCCTCTGAAATGTAGTTGGTGCATTGCACAGCCCAAACGGCATGGCGACCCATTCCATTAAACCATCAGGGGTCTGAAAAGCCGTCTTGTGAACGTCATGATCACGCACTCGAACTTGCCATAATCCCGAAGCGAGGTCGAGGTGTGTATAAAAATTCGCGTCCTTAACTTCGTCCAGAGTATCGTCCACACGCGGTAGCGGGTAAGCATCTTTACGCGTAACCTCGTTAAGGCCACGGTAGTCAATGCACAGACGTAGTGATCCATCAACTTTCCGCACAAAAAGAATTGGCGAGCCGAACTCACTATAGTTGGGGCGTACTAAACCAGCTTCCACTGCGTCTTTGAGCTGTCGATTAAGCCCAGCGCGCTCTGCGGGTGACAATCTGTTCAGACGTTGACGTCGCATTGGGCCAATTGTTTCAATGGGATGATCCCACTGTCGGCTTACAGGTGGAGAGTCGACAGGTTGCAGTAACTCCGGGAAGTCATCAAAGAGTAACGACCGGAAGTTGTCACGTTGTTCTGCAGTTAGCTCCTCTCCAGTGTGAAAGTCTGTCGTTTCTTTAGCGGCTGATGTGAGTTCAATGACGTAAAAATCAGCATGACGTCCCCCGCTGCGGCGCGTCTTGCGCATTAGTTTCTGAACTTTCGTAGACGACAGGAGTAGACACTCATGGCGTCGTTCCTCGAGCGTAGTCTCCACAGTTGTGCCGTCCATTAGTGTAAAAATTCTGGTTGTACCAAACTGTAAAGAGGCATGTTCATCATCAAGCCATGGTAAACCCAGGATTAAATCAGTTGTGCGTAAGTCACGTAAGACGTAGAAAGTCCGTTGAAATTCGTGTGGAGCCAGCTCAAAAGTGACGTCACAGACTGTCGTAGAAGTCACTCGCTGTCCGTTAGCGAGTCGAACTGGAGTCTTACTTCCGAGTCTGTAAAGCAAAGCGTCGTACAACGTCCTCTGACACAAAATCAAGCGTCGCAGCGCAGTCCACTAATCCAGAAATTTGGTGTCCGCCATCAGGAGTTTTCACAGTCAGCTTTGTTCGAATTAACGGGCGAGCTTCCGTGAGGTCAGTCAGTAGAGCTGTAGCTGGCGAAGAAAATTGTCGCAGCGTAGCGATGGAAGGTTCCGCGTTGTCTGAAGGTACAGGTACCGAGTCGGGTTGATCAGGTGCTAGAGGTTCTGGTGAGTCGTTAAACGCACAATCTGCGTCGACTAACCACGGCTGTACAGGCCAAGGGGCTGGAGCAACCATTTTCTGTTGCGCTGGATTGTCCAGTGACTGACGAGTAAAAAGCTGTGTTCTCGCTGGGAATTCCTTGTAGAGTTTCCAGTGCTTAGTCACTTGAGTAAATTTCGCCCACTTCGGTAGTACAAATACAGATGTCGGAGATGTTCGACGACAATCCTCAAAATGCCGCGCAATCTTCTCAGCTAACTCCCAGGGTGGGTTGATGAACACCCGTTCTCCTGACAAATCTCTGTCTAGAATCGAGTCACTCGGCGAACAGTGAGGTAAGTCACTGTGCGAGTCAAGACCTTCATCATCAGCACATCCCTCCAATGTGAAGTTGAATCGTGCATGCAGAGGGTCAAAGACTGAGTCAACCAGTTTCCAATCAACTGAACGTATGGTTACAGTTTTACGACTCTGTCTCTGCTTAGTCTGACGACGACGACCTGCTACTAGCGTTACAGGTGTCGCGACTGTAGTCGATGGAGATGCCGAAGGTGGTTCGACGGCCTCTCTCGCTAACAGTGTCTCATAATGAACATTAGATGTAGCCGGCTGCTCCAGTTCATTTGTAGAACAGCCTTGCCACCATCATTGCTTCATAGGTTCCATCTGTGCCTTGCCCTTGAACTCCGGACATTGGAACAGACGGTGTCCCTTCTTGTGGCACTTGAAGCAGAGTCCCCCGTCCATGTGTCGCTTACGCTCCTCAGCTGTCATCGCATTTGCGAGTGTGTTAAAATTTTCACGACCTGATGTCTGACCACGTCCTCCATTGTTGCCACCACGACCACCATTGTTACCACCACCACGTCCACGTGCGCGGCCACGACCACGGCTACCTGTATTACGTTTCCAGACATTAGCGGCTTCCTCGAAAGGGTCATCAAAGTTGCGCTTGCGTGAAGGTTGGGCTGATGGTCCAGCAGCAGACCTCGTATTGCTGAGTTCCGGCGAGTCTGTCACAACGTTATTCAAAAAGTTTTGCAGCTCCACTAGCGTAATCTGGTATCCCTTCTGAGCTCGGTGTGATTTAGCCAGATGCTGGAGCGTAGAGTTCGCCATGCCATTAACGAAGCGTACGCACTGTACTTCAGCTGTCAAGTGTTGACGAGACCGACGTAAGTAGTCGTTGTATTGCTTAGTGAAGGTCGCGTAACTCAACAGGTTCACCACTCAATAGCGTCAAATCATCCGGTGTCAAAACAAGACCGGTCTCCTCGTGTAACTCGCGAATAGCAGCGTCGACAAGCTCTTCGTTAGGTAAGACAGAGCCAGCTGGGAACCAAGTTTTACCAGAACGAGGCTCACGCTGAAACACCAACTTCAAGTCCGACGGTTTAGTTCCTCCAACGTGAATTACCAACACCACGTAATGTCCAGCTCCTAGAGAAGCCATCTCAGCTCAATCAAACAACGTCGAGCAGATCAACGAGCGACGAAAGCGTGCGTCGACCAACTGGGCTCCGAAACCAGTGTGGCGGTTAGCCTCTAAAAGCTAAACGCTAGCACAAATATGTTCTAGTCTGTCTAGTTGCAAGATGGCAGAAAGATGTTGTCGAGAGGAAATGGTGAAAGATGTTTCACTGCTGTACTTAGGCAGTAGATGTTGTAAGTGAACAAAGGAATTGTTAAAAGGTTCTGTCACCTCCCTCTACTGCACTGGGCTTAAATAGGTTTCAGCCCAGACTAATCACGCCTGCAAGCTACGCTTACGTGTCAGGCGTTAGGGCTGTCTAACCGTCGTCATCCGCCTCGAGACGCGGCTTGACTAGCATTGGGTTTCACGACGCGGCTCCTTCTGCATCGAAGAGCTCGCTTTGGCGCGTCATCTGGCTGGTTAGAATAATTATGCATACCTTTACGTACCGGGAGGTACTGGTCGTACTGTAGCATTAGCACCATTACAATATTGCAGTAGCGACGTACCCACGAGTATACGTCCGTCTTGTGGAAAAGCACGATTTGATATCCGTAACGAGTACCTGTACAATGTCCTGCAATGTACTGTTACAGGACTGTACTCGTCACAATTATGACGATGGAGGACGCGAAACTCCACAGCAAAGACATCTACGTCATGTACGCGGATTTCAAAGGTGCCTTCAACGCCGCGGACCACCGCATCATGTTCAAACACATGCGTCAACTCGGTATGCCCCCCATCTTTGTCGACACATGCGAACACCTCTACGGGGTCTCAACCACAGATTATATTACTCCACATGGCCCCACCCCTTCTATCGACATTAAACGCGGAACCCTCCAGGGCGACACCCTCTCCCCCTTTATATTCACCCTCTTCCTTGAACCCTTCCTTCGCTGGCTCACGGTGGGAAGCCGGGGCTACCGCCCAGGCCCCCCCGCCACTAACGTCGACCCTGTTGTGAGATCCCCGTGGTTGGCACGATAATAGACACATCCGTACGTTGTACTCCGGGGGAGTCTTGGCCCTACTATCTCGCCAATAGTGGATGTACTGCGGGAGCCCGTTGCTCGGGCAGTACGGGGGTATATATATGAGATATATCCCCAATGGGTACCGACTTTTCGGCGCGGTACTTGGTTACGGCGTTCGACTCCGGACACGGAGGTGCCGGGTTCGATTCCCGGTGATGGCATTTCCGTGTAACCCTTCCACAGGTTATGGGCCCTCCGCGTATGACGCGGGTTTGTAGGGTTTGACCGGAGTCGATTGGATGGTGTCCATTAAGGGGAGTGTTGTGAGATCCCCGTGGTTGGCACGATAATGGACACATCCGTACGTTGTACTCCGGGGGAGTCTTGGCCCTACTATCTCGCCAATAGTGGATGTACTGCGGGAGCCCGTTGCTCGGGCAGTACGGGGGTATATATATGAGATACATCCCCAATGGGTACCGACTTTTAGGCGCGGTACTTGGTTACGGCGTACGGCTCCGGACACGGAGGTGCCGGGATCGATTCCCGGTGATGGCATTTCCGTGTACCCCGATGATGAGTCTTGGCCCTACTATCTCATATATATACCCCCGTACTGCCCGAGCAACGGGCTCCCGCAGTACATCCACTATTGGCGAGATAGTAGGGCCAAGACTCCCCCGGAGTACAACGTACGGATGTGTCCATTATCGTGCCCGCCATGGGGATCTCACAACACTCCCCCTAATGGACACCATCCCATCAACTCCGGTCAAACCCTACAAACCCGCGTCATACGCGGAGGGCCCATAACCTATCATCGGGGTACACGGAAATGCCATCACCGGGAATCGATCCCGGCACCTCCGTGTCCGGAGCCGTACGCCGTAACCAAGTACCGCGCCTAAAAGTCGGTACCCATTGGGGATGTATCTCATATATATACCCCCGTACTGCCCGAGCAACGGGCTCCCGCAGTACATCCACTATTGGCGAGGTAGTAGGGCCAAGACTCCCCCGGAGTACAACGTACGGATGTGTCCATTATCGTGCCCGCCATGGGGATCTCACAACAACTTTAGCGACCTTACGGCTCCATTGACGGACTTCCTGCGGAAATCCCAGCCACAAAAGGTTACGCTGACGCCTGCCTATTTGGAAGCCTTCGAGACTCTCAAGTTACGGCTCATTTCCGCGCCATGCCTGATCCTTCCGGAGGTCGGCTCGGACGCGACGTTCACCGTAGCTACAGATGCTTCAACAGTGGGGATTGCAGCAGTCATGTTGCAAGACCAAGGAGGCGGTCTACAACCAGTCTCTTACTAGGCGCGCAAGCTCAATCCAGCTGAGCGTGGTAACACTTACTCTGCGTACGACTTAGAAGCTTTGGCCGTATGCGAAGCTGTCAAGCATTGGAGGTGTTATCTTGAAGGTTGTTCTAAGTTCCTTGTCGTAACAGACCACGACACACTGCGACATCTGCTCAGGCAACCGAACAACAGGCTGAACAAGCGGCAAGCAAGATACCTGCGGGATTTGCAACCGTTTGTGGGCTCGATGACACTTGCATATCGCAAGGGAGCTCTGAACGAAGCCGACCCGTTAAGCCGGCGTCCAGACTTCGTACCTCAGGCCACAGTACCCTTATTTTGGGATGGCGAGGTTCCGTCAGATCGAGAATTACGACGGAAGTCCCAGCTCCTGATTGAAGACGCACAGTTAAATTCACTGACTGTTGATGCGCTGCAACTGAGCCCTGAGATCGCTGATCTCATTCGCGAGGGGTTCTCACAAGATTCGTTTTATGGGGACGATGGTGAGTGGACAGGAGACAGTCGGATAGAAGCCAGAGACGGATACTTTTGGCGCCTCAATCGCCTCTGTATACCACAGAACTATGAGCTCCGACTGAGATTGATCAGAGAGCTGCACGAAAGTTCGTCAGCTGGTCACAAAGGAGTTGCTAGCACTCTTGCTAAAGCACTCGACAGATTCTGGTGGAAACGAATCCGCCAAGACGTGAAAGATTTTTGTGAACGCTGCGTCGTGTGTCGACGAGCAAAGATTCGACCGCAGATGGCTGCGACTCTTTACCCATTGCATGTTCCACCCAGACCGTGGCACACGATTGGTCTTGACTACCTGACACACTTGCCTGAAAGCAACGGCTTTAACAATGTGCTGATTGTAGTAGACCATCTAACTCGAATGGCCCATTTTCTGCCATGTACAGAGTCGATTACTGCCGAAGAAACTGCTACTTTGTTTTTACAGGGAGTCTACCGCTTACATGGACTTCCCCGTGTGCTGATCAGCGACCGCGACCCGAAATTTGTCAGCGCTTTCTGGCAGACACTCTGGAGACGCCTTGGAACGCGTCTGAACATGTCTTCCAGCCGACACCCAGAAACAGACGGCTTGACAGAGCGCGTGAACAGCACGTTTCAGCAGCTTCTTCGTTGCTTCTGTTGCTATGATGGCTCTGATTGGTCGACACTTCTACCGCAAGTGGAGTTTGCGTACAACGCTTCGCGTGCACTCGGAATTGAGCACACACCGTTCGAGGCTAACTTTGGTTTTTCTTCTGAGGAGTCTCCTGACCTGCTCTTCAGCATGCGACCATCGATTCCAATTTCACAAGACGCAACAGAACGGTTGAGATTGTTACAGGAAGTACACACCCTGGTACGTTCAGTGTTACAGCTACACAAGGACGAGATGCAAGCGCGCACAGAACCTTCTACAGCGCCACAATTCGCTAAGGGAGACAAGGTGTCAGTCGTCACAGCAAATCTTTTTCTGCGAGGACAACCGAACCGGAAACTCAGAGACAGACAGCTCGGCCCTTTTCCAGTGGAGGAGCAGATTGGGAAACACAGTTACAGATTGAAACTACCAGCGACAGTACGCTTACATCCTGTGTTCCATGTTAACAACTTACGACCCTGTTCTACCGCTCCGCTACGACCAGCTGTCCCGGTGACTGTACCTGAAGGAGACGACGAGGAGTTTGACGTCTCGCACATCTCTGCTGTGTGCATCAAGTCGCTACTTGGGCGACGAGGCAAATATTTGCTCTTCATGACGCACTTCAGTGATGACGACATTCCACCTGTCTGGCACCGTTTGAACGAGGTGCATCGAACAATTGCGTTACAAGAATTCTTGGAGACGCCCCAATGGCACAAATTTGCCAAGACTCAGGTGTACACCGACTTCATGCACGCTCACCCAGCGCGCATTCCTGAGTCCCAGTAACTGCTTCTGTAAAGGAGCCAAGAACCACGGAGGTCTGCCTCGCGGCGGCCTCATTAATCTGTCAAGAGGGGGAGGGTACGAGTGTGACGAGTACAGTCATGCAACAGTACATTGCAGGACATTGTACAGGTACTCGTTACGGATATCAAATCGTGCTTTTCCACAAGACGGACGTATACTCGTGGGTGCGTCGCTACTGCAATATTGTAATGGTGCTGATGCTACAGTACGACCAGTACCTCCCGGTACGTACAGGTATGCATAATTAATCTAACCAGCCAGATGACGCGCCAAAGCGAGCTCTTCGATGCAGAAGGAGCCGCGTCGTGAAACCCAATGCTAGGCAAGCCGCGTCTCGAGGCGGATGACGACGGTTAGACAATAGACAGCCCTAACGCCTGACACGTAAGCGTAGCTTGCAGGCGTGATTAGTCTGGGCTGAAACCTATTTAAGCCCAGTGCAGTAGAGGGAGGTGACAGAACCTTTTAACAATTCCTTTGTTCACTTACAACATCTACTGCCTAAGTACAGCAGTGAAACATCTTTCACCATTTCCTCTCGACAACATTTTTCTGCCATCTTGCAACTAGACAAACTAGAACAAATTTGTGCTAGCGTTTAGCTTTCAGAGGCTAACCGCCACATAATGAGGGAGGAGAGGGCGTCGTGGATGCTGCGGTGTTGTCGGAATCCGTCATGTTGGTCGCTGAGAATGCCGTGGGTTTCGGCGTATTTCGAGCCTGCATCTTTGATTTGTGCTGTCCATAGTTTAAGGAGGTTATTCATGAGGGCGATAGGGCGGTAATTATCGAGGAGGGAGGGGTCGCCTTTTTTATGTAGGAGGCATGTTGTGCTGTGGCACCAATCAGGAGGGGTGTAGGATTTGTGGGCGAGGAGGGAGAGAAGAGAGAAGAGGGCGGAGCGGGTCGCCGGTGGTAGGAATTTGATTATTTCATTGGGGATACCGTCGGGGCCGGGGGCTTTGCCGGTGCCTAGGGAGTTGAGTGTTTTATCGAAAGTGTCGCGGGTAATCATGTCGGCAAGGGTGAGAGAGGGGTCACCGCGGGGTTCGATGGTAAAGTTGTCGGGGTTGTCGTGGAGTTCCCACGGGAGGGTGGGTAGGTCGTGTGGGGTGGCGCGGCCGAGTTCGGTGGCGAAGTGAGAGTGTACCGCGTCAATGACGGCGGAGGGAGAGGATGCGGTAGTTTTATCGGGTCTAGTAATGCGGTGGAGGGTGGAGGCGGCGCCGGCGGGGGGTAGGAGGCCGCTTTTAATTTTCAATTGGCGGTGGGAGAGTTTGGGACAGGTGTCGTAGGCCGCATTGGCTCGAGTTTTTATTTTCTTTATCTTATCCGTGGTGGTGGCGTGAAGGAGCTGGCGTATGCGTGCTTGGCATTGTTGTTTGATGGCGTCAGGGGAGAGATATTCAGTTGTGTTTAAGAGGACTTGGGCGAAGGGGAGGGGGCCGTTGTTTTTGCTGCATTTATGGAGTTTGAGTATGTGAGTGCGTGTTTTATTTGTGAGCCAAGTAGGGTCAAGGGACGCTTGGGGTGGGCGGGGTTTTTTGGCGGGGAGGAGGGGCCAAATTGTGGCTGCGTGGTCCATGTGTTGGGAGAGGAGTGTAGTGAATTGTGAGGCAAGGGTGTCGAGGGTGTCGGGGGAGGCCGAGGTGTGCGAGGTGTTGAGAATTTCTGCGTGGAGGGCGGCCGTTTTGTTGATGAGGTTAGGGGTGCTTGATTGGTACGCTTTTATGTGGTCGGGTGTGAGAGGAAGTCGAAAGTTGAGTTTGCGCGTCGTGTGATGTGTGTGGGGGTGGGTATGGGG
The DNA here is from genome assembly GCA_026401115.1 of Tetraselmis chui. Classification (NCBI taxonomy): domain Eukaryota; kingdom Viridiplantae; phylum Chlorophyta; class Chlorodendrophyceae; order Chlorodendrales; family Chlorodendraceae; genus Tetraselmis; species Tetraselmis chui. The sequence continues at coordinate 38,830 of JAPMLY010001391.1, forward strand.
AGGGGGGGGATGTGCCATGAGGGAGAAAGGGGCGGGAATGACGAGGTGGATTGCAGAGTGGTCAGTCTAGTGGGAGGGGGAGGGGAATATCGAGCAAGAGGACGGTGGGAGGGAGAGAGGTGAAGGGGGCGTGGTGAGCCAGTGGTCAAGGCAGCCTCCGCTGCGGGGGAAGGTAGGGATGGGGTTGTGGAGGGGTTAGAGGTGGGATTTGAGTAGGGAGGTGAGGGCAGGGTGACCTGTACCTGTGGTGGTGGTCGATTGGAAGTCCCCTCCCCAGAGGGTGCGGTGTTGCGGGTGGTCGTCAGCTAGGCGGAGGCCCCATGCTGCAACTTCTGCATATATGCGGGTCAGTTGGGGGGTGGAGAGCTGGGGCATGTAAGTTCCTATAAGGAGGTAAGGGGTGCCTGAGTGGGGAACGATTTTTAGTCCGGCGATATGGGGGATGAGGTGGGGGGGCGGGGTTAGGACAGTGGCAGATTGGAATGAGGCTCTGCGGACCGCGAAGAGAACGCCTGCGTTGGGTAGGGGCACAGGTGAGTAGCAAGGTCGGGAGCTTTTGAGGTGGTATTGGGGGAGGGCTATGCGCCAGCGGGATTTGTGGGTGTCGTGGTTTGTTTCGGTGAGGATGAGGACGTCCGGACGGTGCGAGGTGGAGAGGTGTTCAACATCCATAATGGAGGTGTGGAGGCCGCGGGTGTTGTGGTGATGAAGTAGGTGTGTAGGAGGGCGTGGGTTCCGCACGACCATGCTCCGTCGGAGTCGTTTTGGCGAGGCGGGTTGAGTGAGCGTAGGACTCCGACGGGAGGGGGGGGGAGGAGTTCCAGTCGGAGAGGAGATTGAGAGAGCGGGCGAGGAGGTCGGACGGAGGGGGGTGGTGTAGAGAGTCAATCCAGGTAGCGGAGGAGTGAGTTAGGTGTAGGAGGCCGAAGTGAGAGTTTTGCCATGTGAGGACGAGGAGAGAGTGGTTAGGCGTCCCCGGACGGGGGGGGGAGCCGCGGTTGGCGAGGTTAGTCCAGTGGCTGGGGTATTGGGAGTTGTGGTGGTGATTATCGACTTCGTTGTTAGTGATAACTGTGTACGAGGCGGTGGGAGTCGAGTGGAGTTTGGTTATTGTGGTAGCGAGGCAGTATAGGTTAGAGAGGTCCTGATATTGTCCCCATTGGAAGGAGAGGACAGCAGAGGTATCGAGGTAGCCGATGGGGGTGGGGAGGCCGTATTCAAGGTTTAGGTCGAATAAGTAGTTATGCAGTGCTATGCAGCAGGTGCGGGGGTTAAAGTGGGCCGGGAGAGTGGATTGTAGCGTGGTGTTGACAGTGTGACTTCGGATATCGGGCTGGGGGGTGGGGGGTTGGTTGTGGGGACTAACCTCCGGGCCGTGAGGCCCGTCTTGTGGGGGACTAATGATGATAAGCGGCCTTGCCGGCCGAGGCTTGTGGAGGGCGAGGGTGTGAGGCTCCGGAGGGTCCGTTCGTCGAGGTCTTGCGCATTTCGGCGAGCAGAAGGTCCTTGGAACGGATGGTCGTTCGGAGCTTAAGAGGGGGTGGGAGGTGTAGGGATGGCGGAGAGAGTATGAGAGGGAAGGGGAGGGGGGATTGAAAAATTGTAAGCAAGGTGTGGTAGGTATTAGGAGGAGGGCGATAGTGGGGAACTGCAGTGACAGAGGGGGCTGTCGATATCGTATCAAAAGTGCTTCGGGGCTTCCGAGAGAAGCCGCGGAGCAGGCCTAAAGGGAGTGAGGAATGTAGGGGCGGGGGAATACGTGTATCGCTGAGAGTGTTAGGGGTACGTGACTGCAAGACCGTGTCTGTAAGAGGGGGGCGATATTTCCGGGGTAGGTAAGTACGCGGGGGGGTGGGTGATCGGTTAAGCTGTCGGATAGAGCAGGGCGGGCGGGCTAGTCTCATCGGGGGAAGAGTTGTCAATATTGTAACGACAGGCGAGTTGGGCAGAGCATGGAGGGTGGAAAAAGTGGGAGGGAGAACGACTGCACTAGGGTCTACAGTGAGGTAATCGCAGGTAAGCGCGAGTGTCTGATGGGTCAGTCGGGTTAGGCGGGCCATTATGTAAATAGAAAAGGGAAAGAAAATTAGAAATCGGAGGGGCACAGCGACATGAGCGAGCGTTGGACAGAGCAAGGGAGCAGCGGAGGGACATCCGTCAACTGGAGGGTTAGGTAGGGGGGAAGAGGTGAGCGGGGCACCGGTGTGTGCGGCTGATACCGGGGGAGGAGAGTGGGAGGCGTCGGCGGACGGATCCTAGTGTATTTGTGGGGTAGGAGGGTAACATGAGGGGGAGGGGGGTATCGGCGTGAACTGATCAAGGCGGTGTTTAGTGCAGGGGCAAGAATCAAGCTTGTAAAATAAATTTTTTGGTCAGATTGATTTGAATCTAGAGGTTTGCATATCCAATATCATGTGTACGGGACAGTAACTCTAGCGGTTACTGTTACCGTTAATATCGGCGCGGCTCACCTGCAGGGCAACCACCTTGCCCGAACAGTTAGACGCAGCCAACGACCAACGACTTCCCCAACGGTCAGCTCTAGCTAGCCCGTGCCTTATAAGCCGTAGCTAGCCACGAGCCTAGGCACTCTCTGCTTTCGCGCTCAGCCAATCTAGGCTTCGCGCGAATGCAGTCACGACTCTAGTAGTCGAGCAGGGTGTCAGTTTTACCTTTTCGTCCCATGCGCACTCGAGCGTCACGCGACACTTCCCCTCGTTCAGCTACGCAGTTCCCCACTATGCAGCCCGAGCAGTCTACATCCGCCGCAGCGGCCGACCCTCACGCTACCACACTCGAACAACGCACAGCCGAACAGATTCGTACGGCGGTTTTGGAATCGGAACAACGCATTACTGAGCAGTTTTTGGCGGCTAACGCTGCCTTACTCGCTCAGCTTCGACAGCCGACAGCCACACCCGCTACTACTTATCAACAGCAGTCCATTCCCACCAACGCGACCACAGCGACGGAGGGTGGTAAGGAGGCCCACGAGCCATCTATCGACCTGCTCGACGACGAACCCGACCCCTCCGCGGCCGAGTTTGTCGACTTCACCTACTACGGCGAAGTCATCCCGGCCGGCCTCGAACGTCCCCCCCGCGACGTCGAGGAGCCACGTCTGTGGACTCTCACGGACGACACCGCCCGTGCCCTAAGCGACAAACGCACCCAAGCCGCATACGACGAGTACCTACACATCGGGTGCTATGCCTTCTTCGACAGTTGCGCCAACGCGGCAATTGGCGAGGCTTTGGACACGTTGTCGCACGGCCCACCTCTACCTACAGAGCAGGCGGCAGCGATTGCCCTCATCCGAGCGGGCCATCGCACCCACACAGCGACGGAGGAGGCCGCCCGTACTCGATTGGGCTTCCTCCGCCTCACCAAGGGCGGACAAACGAGCACGGATGCGGACCGCGTGTTCGCCGAATTGGCACACGAACGCTTCTGCCGACCGCGTCCTACCGCGGTCTCCGGCACATTGGACGCGCTACGCCAAGCTTTCGTCGACCGCACGCTTGAAGTCAGCCTACACGCTGCCAGCAAGGCCGCCGCCGGCGCCGCTTTCGCGAAAGTCACACCGGACAAGCCCAACGGCCCCGACGCTCGGAGCCGCAAAGCCGCCGCCGACAAACGCAAGGCCGCCGCAGCAGCAGCAGCCGCGGCACGAGCAACCCTCCCACCCAAGCCGACCGACTCGGCTAAAACCCCAAGCAAGAAATGATGGTGTGGCCCGCCGCGCCGATTCCTGCTCCCCGACATCTTCCTTCATGCGCCACCGCGTACGTCGAAAATGGCGGGAGTGGGAGCGCATCGGCGCGAGCGGCCAAGTCCTAAGTTGGATCCGCCACGGCGTACGTGTGAAGTTCAAGCACGGCCTACGTCCCAAGCCGTTCAACCATGGCATCTCCATGCTAGACGCCACACCCGACCAACTCGAGTTTCTCAACTCGGAACTACCACGCTTCGAGGCTTGCGGCGCGTGGGAGCGCTCTACGAACCCACGCTACGTCTCCCGGATGTTCTTAGTTCCAAAACCCGGATGCAATCAATGGCGCTTGATTATCGACCTTCGCGAACTCAACCGCTACTGCTCGACGTTCAACATGACTTGCGAGACCCTCAAGCACCTCCGCCATCTATCTCGACCGGGGGACTACTTCGTCTCACTCGACCTCGCCGATGGGTACTACACCCTTGGCATCCGGGAGGAAGACCGGGATTACTTCACGGTCAACTACCGCGGCACCTTATGGCGCCTCGCGTGCCTCCCCATGGGGTGGTCGGGCTCCGCCTACTACTTTTGCAAACTCACGCAAGTGTTTACGAACCACCTACGCCGCCCACCACCTCCCACGCCCGCAGCTACACCGGCCGGCCCACGCCGCCCGTCCAAGCGCTTCCTCCGAAACGCGCGATGGCGAGGAACTCGACTACTACCCTACATGGACGACTTCCTCTTCTTGGCGGACTCCTACGACGAGGCACTCTTACTTCGGCAGCGCGTCCAAGCCCTGCTCGACAGCCTCGGCCTACAGCGCAACCCCAAGAAAGGTGTATGGACGCCAACGCAAGTCGGCGACCACTTGGGCCTCACGGTGGATTTACACCGCGGCGAGTTTCGCGCCCCACTCGCAAAACTGCACCACCTCGCACAACACGCTTCGTCCTTGCTCGGACGGGCAGCGTCCAACGCACGATGGCTACCCACACGCCAACTCGCAGCCTTCGCGGGAAAAGCGCAATTTCTCTACCTCGCCATCGCGCCCGCCCGATTCTTTTTGCGCGAGCTCCACAACGTTTTGGCTACCCGTACCGGTTGGGGGGGACGCGTGCGCCTCACCCACCAACTCCGGCGCGACCTCGAGTGGTGGCGCACGGTACCCTCCCAACACAACGGCCGGTCGATCTACAAGCCCATCGAGACCGCCTATTTGCACGCGGACTCGAGCGACTACGGATGGGGAGCCGTCCTCAACGAGGACGCCAATTACCAAGCCCGCGGGTTTTGGAGCGCCACCGACCGCCTCCAACACATTACGTGGAAGGAGCTTCGGGCCGTCCGGCACGCGGTCGAAACCTTTCTCCCGCAACTCCGAGGACGACAAGTCCTCCTCCACGAGGACAACACTGCCGTGGTCGCCGTCCTAACCAAGCTAACTTCCCGGTCTCCCGTCATGATGACCGAGCTACGGCGTTTGTGGTTCCTACTAGACACCAACGACATCCACATCCGCCCACGCTACATCCGGTCGGCCGCCAACGTCTGGGCCGACACGCTCAGCCGCGAACTGGACTCCGAAGACTGGCAGCTAAACCCTCAACTCTTCAACCACCTCCAGCGTCGGTGGGGCCCGCATACAATCGACCGGTTCGCGTCTATGCTCAACACGCAGCTACCACGCTTCAACGCCCGCTGGCGCGACCCCTTGTGCGAGGACATCGACTGCCTACACCTCCCCGACTCGGCGTGGAGACGCGAGAACAACTATTGCAACCCCCCTTGGTCGGCCCTACCCGCACTCGCCGCGAAACTCGAACAAGCTCAAGCCGAGGCAACCGTCATCGCCCCCTACTGGCGAAACAAAACATGGTACCACGCGTTCGCCCGCCTGGCCACCGAGACCGTGCACTTCCCAGCGTCCCGCGACCTGTTCTTCCCCGGCAGGCTAGGCAGGCAAGAAGGGGTCGGACCTCCCGCTTGGAGCATCGTGGCCTTTCGGCTAGCACCCCCGCTTGGCTCTACACCCGACGCGGTGCGATTGGCCGAGCGATACGCCCGGACCGATTAAATGCGCCTGTACAGAACGGCCGCCCTCTGCGTACAGGACCCCCGCGCTACGAATTACGCCCCGAAGCAGCACAGTCGCCCTGGTCCTCCGAATTGGCTGAAACTTTTCAAGACCTCCTAGGATCAGATAAGCTCGGGGTTACAGCGGTTGCCCTACTCAGCAACTCGCTAGCGCCCTCGACGTACCTGAGCTACCAGAGCGCAATTCAACAGTTTTTTATTTTTTGCGCAGACGAAAATATCGCCCCGCTACAGGCCACGCCGGCCACAATGGTCCGCTACACGGCCTGGCTAGCCCTCTTGGGAACGGTCGCTGCCAGCTCGCTACAGCCTTACTTCAGCGCAATTAACAAGTACTTCCGCGACCACCGGCGCCAACCTATCGCCGTGGGCGAACTCCTAGCGGACGCCCGCCGTGGACTCGCTATGCTACAGCGCCGCCTGGTACCTACCACCGCTCGCCTCCCGCTACCCGCACAAGTCGCCCTAGACATCCTGCCCTACGCCCACACCCTCCACGACACTTTCGCGTGGACCCCTGCTGCCTTCCCCGAGATGCAACGCTTCAGGGCCTGTTTAGCGGTGTGTGTCAATTACACGTTTTTTCTGCCGCGCCGAGACCGGCGCCCGCTGCCAGACCGGCGACCTCGTGGTCGACAAGCCTTCGCAGCAAATCTGCCTCTACGTGCGGAAGTCTAAGGGGGACCAACGCCGCGACGCCAGCGATAAACTGGTCATCGCTATCCCTGTAACCGCTAACCCCGTCCTGGCGAACCTGATAGACTACTACACGGAACAGCGCGCTATTTTTTGCACTAAGTTCTACAACCAGCCACCCCCGCTCGCCTTCTGGAGTTTCTCACCTTCAGAGCCCTCCGCCAATTGGGGTGCCGCGTCCACCATCTCCACCTGGCTCTCCCTCGCCCTTCTCTCAGTCACCTCGGCCGCGCCCGCCGGCTTTAAATGGACGTCGCACAGCCTACGGAAAGGCGCGGCGTCCGCTGCCAGCTGCATCGGCGCACCCCTCCCCGTAATCAAATTTATGGGTGGCTGGGCCAAGAACAACTCGGTGACCGAAGGAAAATATATTGACCCCACCATGACCCCCACACCTGCTGCTTGGCGGTTCTTCGGCTGGCTCACTCCGTCCCCCCCGCAACACTAATTCTGGCTGTGCAAGCCTTTGGCTTTGGGTTACTGGCAAAACGTGCCCTAGGGTAAATGGTCAGATTGATTTGAATCTAGAGGTTTGCATATCCAATATCATGTGTACGGGACAGTAACTCTAGCGGTTACTGTTACCGTTAATATCGGCGCGGCTCACCTGCAGGGCAACCACCTTGCCCGAACAGTTAGACGCAGCCAACGACCAACGACTTCCCCAACGGTCAGCTCTAGCTAGCCCGTGCCTTATAAGCCGTAGCTAGCCACGAGCCTAGGCACTCTCTGCTTTCGCGCTCAGCCAATCTAGGCTTCGCGCGAACCCACCCACCCATCCCTATAATCCTGCGCTAATCGACCCCCAGACCCTGTCTGTGGGCGTCTTTTGGCCAAATTGTAAGCAAGCTGACATCTTTGGCAAAACGTGCCCTAGGGTAAATCTCTGATTAAAGAAAACGACAGTCGAGTTTCATGATATTGCTTTACTGGTCGAATTTTGAAGCAGTGTGGCTCGGAAGCATTAAGGTGAGGGAGAGGTGTCGATTTTAGTGCGCTGTTAACGGTAGGATCAGCGTAGGCTAGCGGGAGGGGACGTTGGGGGCAAGACGGGTCCTTACTGTGGAACGGGGGGTGACGGTCGGCGAGCGGCAAGCTCGGGCTAGAGGGAGCGTATAGGGCAAGGGCCGGCGCGACATGCCAGGCGGTACGTGCAGCTGCGAGGAGACTAGTACATTTATGGGGTAGGAGAGTAGATTGAGGGGGAGGGGGGTGGCGATGAGTGCTCATAAGGGCAGTGGTTAGCTAGAGGTTTGCATATCCAATATCATGTGTACGGGACAGTAACTCTAGCGGTTACTGGTACCGTTAATATCGGCGCGTCTCGCCTGCAGGGCAACCACCTTGCCCGAACAGTTAGACGCAGCCAACGACCAACGACTTCCCCAACGGTCAGCTCTAGCTAGCCCGTGCCTTATAAGCCGTAGCTAGCCACGAGCCTAGGCACTCTCTGCTTTCGCGCTCAGCCAATCTAGGCTTCGCGCGAATGCAGTCTCGACTCTCGTAGTCGAGTAGGGTGTCAATCTTACTTTCGTCCCATGCGCACTCGAGCGTCACGCGACACTTCCCCTCGTTCAGCTACGCAATTCCCCAATATGCAGCCTGAGCAGTCTACATCCGCCGCAGCGGCCGACCCTCACGCTACCTCACTCGAACAACGCACAGCCGAACAGATTCGTACGGCAGTTTTGGCATCGGAACAACGGATAACGGAACAGTTTTTGGCGGCTAACGCTGCCTTACTCGCCCAGCTCCAACGCACCACAGCTACACCTGCTCCTACTGATCCACAGCAGTCCATTCCCGCCGACGCAACAGCGACGGAGGGTGGTAAGGCGGCCCCCGAGCCACCTATCGACCTGCTCGACGACGAACCCGACCCCGCCGCGGCCGAGTTTGTCGACTTCACCTACTACGGCGAAGTCATCCCGGCCGGCCTCGAACGTCCCCCTCGAGACGTCGAGGAGCCACGTCTGTGGACTCTCACGGACGACACCGCCCGCGCCCTAAGCGACAAACGCACCCAAGCGGCATACGACGAGTACCTACACATCGGGTGCTATGCCTTCTTCGACAGTTGCGCCAACGCGGCAATTGGCGAGGCTTTGGACACGTTGTCGCACGGCCCACCTCTACCTACAGAGCAGGCGGCAGCGATTGCCCTCATCCGAGCGGGCCATCGCACCCACGCAGCGACGGAGGAGGCCGCCCGTACTAGACTGGGCTTCCTCCGCCTCACCAAGGGCGGACAAACGAGCACAGATGCGGACCGCGTGTTTGCCGAATTGGCACACGAGCGCTTTTGCCGACCGCGTCCTACCGCGGTCTCCGGCACATTGGACGCGCTACGCCAAGCTTTCGTCGACCGCACGCTTGAAGTCAGCTTACACGCCGCCAGCAAGGCCGCCGCCGGCGCCGCTTTCGCAAAGGTCACGCCGGACAAGCCCACCGGCCCCGACGCTCGCACCCGCAAAGCCGCCGCCGAAAAACGCAAGGCCGCTGCCGCAGCAGCAGCCGCGGCACGAGCCGCCCCCCCCCCCCCAAGCCGACCGACCCGGCTAAAACCCCGAGCAAGAAATGATGGTGTGGCCCGCCGCGCCGATTCCTGCTCCCCGACATCTTCCTTCATGCGCCACCGCGTACGTCGAAAATGGCGGGAGTGGGAGCGCATCGGCGCGAGCGGCCAAGTCCTAGGTTGGATCCGCCACGGCGTACGTGTGAAGTTCAAGCACGGCCTACGTCCCAAGCCGTTCAACCACGGCATCTCCATGCTAGACGCCACACCCGACCAACTCGAGTTTCTCAACTCGGAACTACCACGCTTCGAGGCTTGCGGCGCATGGGAGCGCTCTACGAACCCCCGCTACGTCTCCCGGATGTTCTTGGTGCCAAAACCCGGATGCAATCAATGGCGCTTGATCATCGACCTTCGAGAACTCAACCGCTATTGCTCAACGTTCAACATGACTTGCGAGACCCTCAAGCACCTCCGCCATCTATCTCGACCGGGGGACTACTTCGTCTCACTCGACCTCACCGATGGGTACTACACCCTTGGCATCCGGGAGGAGGACCGCGACTACTTCACGGTCAACTACCGCGGCACCCTATGGCGCCTCGCATGCCTCCCCATGGGGTGGTCGGGCTCCGCCTACTACTTTTGCAAGCTCACTCAAGTGTTTACGAACCACCTCCGCCGCCCTCCTCCTCCCACGCCCGCATCTACACCGGCCGGCCCGCGCCGCCCGTCCAAGCGCTTCCTCCGGAACGCGCGATGGCGAGGAACCCGACTACTCCCCTACATGGACGACTTCCTCTTCTTGGCGGATTCCTACGACGAGGCCCTCTTACTCCGGCAGCGCGTCCAAGCCCTGCTCGACAGCCTCGGCCTACAACGCAACCCCAAGAAAGGTGTATGGACGCCAACGCAAGTCGGCGACCACTTGGGCCTCACGGTGGATTTACTACGCGGCGAGTTTCGCGCCCCACCCGAAAAACTGCTACACCTCGCACAACACGCTTCGGCCTTGCTCGGACGAGCAGCGTCCAACGCACGATGGCTACCCACACGCCAACTCGCAGCCTTCGCGGGAAAAGCGCAATTCCTCTACCTCGCCATCGCGCCCGCCCGATTCTTTTTGCGCGAGCTCCACAACGTCTTGGCTACCCGTACCGGTTGGGGGGGACGCGTGCGCCTCACCCACCAACTCCGACGCGACCTCGAGTGGTGGCGCACGGTACCCTCCCAACACAACGGCCGGTCGATCTACAAGCCCGTCGAGACCGCCTACTTACACGCCGACTCGAGCGACTACGGGTGGGGAGCCGTCCTCAACGAGGACGCCAATTACCAAGCCCGCGGGTTTTGGAGCGCCCCCGACCGCCTCCAACACATTACGTGGAAGGAACTTCGAGCAGTCAGGCACGCGGTCGAATCCTTTCTACCGCAACTCCGAGGACGACAAGTCCTCCTCCACGAGGACAACACTGCCGTGGTCGCCGTCCTAACCAAGCTAACGTCCCGGTCACCCGTCATGATGACGGAGCTGCGGCGTTTGTGGTTCTTACTCGACACCAACGACATCCACATCCGCCCACGCTACATCCGGTCAGCCGCCAACGTCTGGGCCGACACACTCAGCCGCGAGCTGGACTCCGAAGACTGGCAGCTAAACCCTCAACTCTTCAACCACCTTCAGCTCCGGTGGGGCCCGCATACAATCGACCGGTTCGCTTCTATGCTCAACACGCAACTGCCACGCTTCAACGCCCGCTGGCGCGACCCCTTGTGCGAGGACATCGACTGCCTACACCTCCCCGACGCGGCGTGGAAACGCGAGAACAACTACTGCAACCCCCCTTGGTCTGCCCTACCCGCACTCGCCGCGAAACTCGAACAAGCTCAAGCCGCGGCGACTGTCATCGCCCCCTACTGGCGGAACAAAACGTGGTACCACGCGTTCGCCCGCTTGGCCACCGAGACCGTACACTTCCCAGCGTCCCGCAACCTGTTCTTCCCCGGCAGGCTAGGCAAGCGAGAAGGGGTCGGACCTCCCGCTTGGAGCATCGTGGCCTTTCGACTAGCACCCCCTCTTGGCTCTACACGCGACGCGGTGCGATTGGCCGGGCGATACGCCCGGACCGATTAAATACTCCTGTACAGCACGTCCTCCCTCTGCGTACAGGACCGCCGCGCTACGGATTACGCCGCGGAGCAGCACAGTCGCCCTGGTCCTCCGAACTGGCTGAAACTTTTCAAGACCTCCTAGGTTCAGATAAGCTCGGGGTTACAGCGGTTGCCCTACTCAGCAACTCGCTAGCGCCCTCTACGTACTCGAGCTACCAGAGCGCAATCCGACAGTTTTTTATTTTTTGTGCAGAGGAAAATATCGCCCCGCTACAGGCCACGCCGGCCACGATGGTCCGCTACACCGCCTGGCTAGCCCTCTCGGGAACGGTCGCTGCCAGCTCGCTGCAGCCTTACTTCTCCGCAATTAACAAGTTCTTCCGCGACCACCGGCGCCAACCTATCGCCGTGGGCGAACTCCTGGCGGACGCCCGCCGTGGACTCGAAATGCTACAGCACCGCCTGCTGCCCACCACCGCTCGCCTCCCGCTACCCGCACAAGTCGCTCTGGACATCCTACACGCCGCCAACACCCTACACGGAACTTTCGCGTGGACCCCTGCTTCCCTCCCTCAGATGCAGCGCTTCAGAGCCTGTTTAGCGGTGTGTGTCAATTACATGTTTTTCTGCCGCGCCGAAACCGGCGCCCGCTGCCAGACCGGCGACCTAGTGGTCGACAGGCCCTCTCAACAAATCTGCCTATTCGTGCGCAAATCTAAAGGGGACCAGCGCCGCGACGCGGCCGAAAAACCTGTCATCGCTATCCCTGTAGCAGCTAACCCCGTCTTGGCAGACCTGCTCGTCTACTACACGGAGCAGCGCGCGACCTTCTGCAACAAATTCTACAACACGCCACCCCCACTCGCCTTTTGGAGCTGCTCACCTTCCGAACCTTCCACCGAGTGGGGCGCCGCGTCCACCATCTCCGCCTGGCTCTCCCTCGCCCTCCTCACAGTCCACTCGTCCGCGCCCGCCGGCTTTAAATGGACGTCGCACAGCCTACGCAAAGGCGCGGCGTCCGCTGCCAGCTGCATCGGCGCGCCCCTCCCCGTAATCAAATTTATGGGTGGCTGGGCCAAGAACAGCTCTGTGACCGAAGGCAAATATATTGACCCAACCATGACCCCATCACCTGCTGCTTGGCGGTTCTTCGGCTGGCTCACTCCGTCCCCCCCGCAACACTAATTCTGGCTGTGCAAGCCTTTGGCTTTAGGTTACTGGCAAAACGTGCCCTAGGGTAAATGGTCAGATTGATTTGAATCTAGAGGTTTGCATATCCAATATCATGTGTACGGGACAGTAACTCTAGCGGTTACTGGTACCGTTAATATCGGCGCGTCTCGCCTGCAGGGCAACCACCTTGCCCGAACAGTTAGACGCAGCCAACGACCAACGACTTCCCCAACGGTCAGCTCTAGCTAGCCCGTGCCTTATAAGCCGTAGCTAGCCACGAGCCTAGGCACTCTCTGCTTTCGCGCTCAGTCTTTTGGCCAAATTGTAAGCAAGCTGACATCTTTGGCAAAACGTGCCCTAGGGTAAATCTCTGATTAAAGAGAACGATTCTCGAGTCGCATGATGTGGCATTTTTGGTCGAGCTTTACAGCACTGTGGCTGGGAAGCACCAAGGTGAGGGAAAGGTATCGATTTAGGTGCGTTGTTAACGAGAGTATCAGCGTAGGCTAGCGGGAGGGGGCGGGGGGTGCTAGACTGGGCCTTACTGTGGGACAGAGCGGGACGATCGCACCGGTACGGGTCTTCTGTGTGGGTTGTAGAGTCAGCGGCCCGTCCCAGGTCAGTGGTTGACCTAGGAGCGGCGAGGACCAGAGACGTCCGGAGTCCTCTGACTGGTGAGTATTCCAAAGCCGTGTCCAAGTCTTGGGTGGATGGGGGTGGTTGGGGCACAGGGTTGAGTAGAGCGAGCGGATGTCCCGTTGGATAGCTCCGGGGGTTGTAGGGGTCCGCGGCGGGCGCATTCACGGGCCGATCCCGCAATGGCATAAGCATCTGTCTCTGAGTGGGGGGGGGAAGGGGTCGAGGACATTTCGATCGAGTTGGATTTCGAGTGTGTGAGAGAGGTAGTGGGGTTGATTGTGGCTTTTCGAGTAGGTTTTTGAGTGTAGTGCGCGTGTTGGCTGCACGCGACCAGGCCCGGTGGGACCTGGGTTTGTTGGATGTTGGCGGCGGACGGGAACGTCCGGACGCTCGGAGGGGCGCGGTGTGGCGCGCCGCTCCCCTTGGGGGGATCTTTTTGTAAGCGATGGGTGTGATTGTTCTTTTGTAGTACTTTGACGGGTACATGTGTGGTATTCGAAGTGGATGGCGCGATAGCTGTCGGGGGGATGAAATTCAGATCCCTGGAAGCTGCGCCTTTGAGTGTGTACCGTCTGGTGTCGCTACGGATCCATTGACCATTGTGAGCTAGGCTCGGGTGGGGAGAGGTGAATGGTACACGCTGTTCAGCGGCCCTGTCCACCAGTCTTGCGCTCGATGGGAGGCCAGGCCCAGAGCGAAGACGATCGGCGTTGCTCATTCGAGCTACCGACCCATCTCCGTTATGTGGTGCAGTAGTACTTTAGTAGTACTCTGGATCTTTTTACTGTCTTTAGTGACGGTAGGATACGTTTTCGGCATGACCGACTCTAAGCCCTCGTCCCTCCCTATGGACCCCGGCTTCCTCGCCGGCCTCGCGCACATGGCCTCCCCCCCCCTTCCCGGGATGGCAAAGGACGTCTACCCCAACCTCATGGGCAATCTCCAATACGCGGCCGTTTGCACGCGTCCCGATGTGTCCACGGCTTTGAGCATCCTTGGCTCCGCCCAAGCATCCCGCAGAGATGCTCATTTGCAAGCCTTGCTGAAGAAGGTACTTCGATACCTCCATGGCACCATCGACATGCGCCTGACGTTGGGGGGGGGGGGGGGGGGGGGACGGACCACAGTCTCCAACTTACATGCTTTGCCGACGCTGAATGGGCAAGCGACAACATCACCCGCAAGTCGCGTTCGGGCTATCTCTTCACCCTCGGACGCGCGCCCATCAACTACAAGTCCAAGCAACAGACTTGTGTGGCCAATCCATTTGTGAAGCTGAGTACTACTCTGCGGTTGAAGCCACCAAGGAGGGACTCTACCTCCGCCAACTTATGGGTGAGATCTTCAACGCCCCCGTCACCGAAACCACCACCATATGGGAGGACAACCAAAGCGCCATCACGTACTCCCGAAATACCTTGATTAGCGAGAAGACTAAACACATCGGTCTGAAGTGGCACTACCTCAAGGACCACGTGGAGCATGGAACCATCAAGTTGAGGTACCTCCCCACTGACCAAACTGTTGTTGATATGTTCACCAAGCCTCTACAAAGACATGCACTGACAAGATACCGAAGTGCAATCATGGGAGAAGCAGACCCAATGCAACGCTTCACCCCGTAGCTACCTTCAAGGGGAGTGTTGCAAATAATACCTTCTAGTTATTAGCGGCAAATAGCTACTGCAAGCTATTCTAGACGATATGATTAGTACATGTCTATATCGGACATACCGATAACCTATTTGATTCGGTACAGAGCTCTCGCTAGGTTGCAGCTCTCGCACTTTTGTTGTCCCGACGCCACGCCTCGGGCTGGTTGTCTCCGTGACTGTCCTATTTGCGTGACTGTGACTTTAACTACATTTGCGTTAGTTATTTTTCTCATTGAACGTGTATGCACGGTTCAACAAGTCCCCCGTCACCTCGAGGGCAGGTGGGGGGAATAGAGACACACATACCGTGGGAAAAATTTGCGCTCGTGCCTCCGCGCCTAGATTTTACCCGCTCACTTCCCCGGTTTTTCCTTTGTCTGGTACCCGGGTTTCTGTCTGGTAGTCCGACCTGTACTTCACGTGCTCCGTACCCTCCCCTTTTTGATCGCGCGTCCACCGAGCAGCCATTTCTGAGAGTAGTGGGCCTCCGCGCTCACCCGGGCACACACTCTATGGATATAGGTATGTCAGGGTAGTGGGTGTTGAAAGGGGGGGGATGCACGTCACCGTAGCCGGATCCTTCGGGCCGCGGGTGCACGGAAAAACCCTCCGTGCGGGGTTTTCCGGCGGCGCCGAGCCGGAGAGTCGTCGTTGCCAGATCGTGTCGCCCCCTCGTCGCGGCCAACCTCCTTGCCTCCAACCTCCAAGCGTACTCCTCCCCCCGGGAGACGTAGCCTATCGACGTAGTAGTCTCCCAGTGAGCGCCCTACCATGGTGCTGCTTCCCAACGGGTTCGACGCCGGGTACGGACATTGTATTAGTTTCCAAAAAAGCCCTCCGTACATTTCTTTCCGGCGGCGGCTTATCATGAGGATCGCCGCCTCCTCACCTAGCCGCTCCTCCGCTTGCGACTGACCACCTGCATGTATCATGTTGTGCCTCACCCCCGGGAAGGTTCGACTCGCACATGGTTGGTCGACGGCTAGCGAGCGGCATGTCCTGGCGTTGCTTCCCGGCTGGCCAGCATCAGCTCGAACGCCCGCGTCCCATCGATGATCCGGCCTTACCCTCCTTGCGATCAAACGCTCCTTAGGTACATGACTACATGCCCCACCCCACAGAGTAGGATTGTACCAAGTAGTACTTGACCGAAAAAAATATATAGGACGGGCCGAAGGAGAGATCTTGGCGCCGGTACTGCACGTAAATTGTTTTTCAAAAGCCCTATGTACATGGCTTTCTCGACCCCTGAGGATCCCGCGGATCGCGCTGTCGGCCCTCTTAGCCCCCTACCGTGCCAAGCATGGCACGGCTACGGGGTTTTCAGCGCCCACCACGGGGTGGTGAGGGGATGCCGACGGGCGTGGGAGCGCACCCCCCTCCGGAACCGCCGCCGCTGCGCCGCCGGCGGGCGCAACTAAGTACGCATAGTAAATTCAACCAGCCAGACGACGCGCCGAACGAGGTTCCCAATGCTAAACGACGTTTCCAATGTTGGACGAGCCGCGTCGCTAGTCTCTTGACGACGGTTGGAGAGCCCTAGCACCCGACACGTAGACGAGGTGAGAGCAGGTGCAAGCTAGCTAGGCGAAAGCAATTGAAGCCTAGTGCACTAGAGGGAGGTGATTGACCTTTTTAACAATTCCTTTTGTTCAATTACAAACTATTATTAAACACTAAAGAATTAAGCATCTTCACATCTCTCCTTCCATGTGCACTTCCACATGCAAAAGCAAAAGCAACAAGCAGACAAAGCATATTTGTGCATGCAGTTAGCTCTCTGAAGGCCAACTATCACACGTTCGTCGAACTACTTATGTTCCTTTTCGGCGTTTTTGGGGGGATGTGCGGCGAGAATTCATGCAACGTCTATGTGCTGCTTTTCATGGTACTTTGGGCTCCTATCTCCGCGACGCTTTGCAGGAGGGAAGTGCTGATGCTGTGGCACGCCTTCCTGTTCCTCGGGCTTAGCAGTTTTTTTCCTCTTTATTTCTTCTTTTTGCTTGGTGGTCTCCCCTGTTTTGTATTGTAAAATGTTTTAGACGTATAGAATGAACATACGAGTAACTTACCAGGACGCCTCCCTGGCTCATTGATTTGTATGTTTGGATGTACCCGTACTGATTTTTCAATTAACATTCACTGACGTGTCCACCAGTGAACATTCATGAATGAGCGCAGCTTGGATCGCTTTGTCTCTGCGTTTGTGCTGCCTGCTGACGAAGGACCCGTCTCTCTCTCTCTCTCGCTCTCTCTCTCTCTCTCTTTCTCTCTCTCTCTCTACCAGCTCATAACTATCGCTTTAGGCTGATCGTAGTGGCTAGCGATAGCGATAGCGATATACCGTGTGTTGATCTTTCCGTGCTGCAGTGCGCATCCCGAGGCTTCGTGTCGCTGATAACCAGAGAACGCTTCAATTTGACCCGCTCTATTTAGAGAGTGTAACCGTCGACATGGCTACAGCAGCCGGTTTTGGGAGTTCCTTCTCCCAGATGCCTCTGGACAAGATCTTCACGTTTTCTCACCTGTAAGCTCCGGCCAGCACAGCGGGACTGTCTTCGGTAGCACAACTACTCAGTCTGTTTGTAAGTCTCCAAGAACATTCTGTGCTCTGCTGTACATTGGTCTTAGTGCACGCTCTGCAATTTCTGCCGCAGGACGCCTAGGATCAAGTCACACCTGTGTAATGTGTACCTCACCCTCGCCGCGGCGTTGGCGCTGGCGACTGTCGGTGTTTTGGCTGACATTAAGTACCACCTCGGGGGCCAGATAACCTTCTTGGTGTCGCTTTTCGGTATGCTTTGGCTTGCCGCGACTCCCCCAACAAAGGTTAATCAGGTACGGCGCGGTTTAGCCCGCGGCAGTGGGACCACGACAACCTTAAATCACACAGACGAGCGGGCGCGCGCACACACACACGCGCGCGCACATATTGTTATATATTAAAAAATATTGCAAAAAAATGATAGTGAATTCCGACGTGAGTGCATGGCGTGGTTTAGACGAGCCGCGGAGGAGTGCTTGGAGCCATTTCTTTCTCGCAAGGCTGTTCTATAGGGCCGCTGCTTGATGCAGTCATTGATGTTAGCCCTGCAATCATCGCGTGGGCCACTGCTGCCACTTGCACAGTGTTTCTGTGCTTCTCTCTCGCGGCGCTGGTTGCGAGGCGCAGGTCATTCCTCTACCTGGGAGGTAAAAGCCCCATCGCATTCCGTATGTTGATTGGCGCATGACAGCCAGTGAGCTTACGATGTGCAGTGGGTAACTCGCACTGCATACCCACGTTCACAGGCATTCTATCCTCTGCTGTGATGATGCTGTCTCTGATGCGCATCGGAAGCATGTTTGGATTTGGGCTCTTTATTTCGTTTGAGCTGTACCTCGGGCTGGCTGTCTTCATGGGCTATGTCGTATTTGACACACAGGTGGGCTCACGGCGATTTTGCTTCTCGTTGCTAATCTTGCCTGAAATTCTACACCGCTTGAACCTCCTGCCTTTGTCTCTCTCACGCGGAGTCCTCTTCCCGATTTATTAGATGATCGTTGAGAAGGCCAATCGCGGTGACACCGACCACGTCATGCATGCGCTGGAGCTTTTCCAGGATTTTGTCAGCATTTTCGTCAGACTGGTGATAATTCTGGTACGGCGCCAGCTGAGCTGTCTGCGCAACTCCTTTCACACCATTCATTTTAAAAGCAAATAAAATATCTCACTTGTATGCTTTCGATGTTTCAACAGTCACAGAAGGAGCAGAACAAAGCCAGGAAGGAGAGGCGCAGAGATTAGGCAGGGCGACGTTTTGGGTATGCCGTCATGCGGAGTATTTCACTGCTTGTAGGATGGAGCTCATTTCCATGAGAGCTAGCTGACACAGGAAATGGAGTTGTCCACTGTCCAGCACCAGCCGCAGCTTTGACGGGGCAAGGTTTTTGCGTTCCCAAAATTGACGTGTCTTACAATTTCTGATGTATTAGGAATTGTGTAGTCAGAGAAAAGCCACACCCACGAGCAGCCTATGTTACGCATCATCCAGCACCCATCCTTCCAGTGCGAACATAAACTCTTTAAACGCAATCGAATCTGCGAGTACACACACACACACACACACACACACACACACACACACAAAATATGTTAATTCACTGAGGGAAGACGACATGACAAATGCAGAGCATCCATTTGATGAGGGGCGCAGGGGGCTTTACTGTTGTGGTTCCAGTCCATCTCCTCAAAGCGCTTCATGACACTCATGTTCAGGCTGCATCAGGTACGCCACGGTATAGGTTGTAACATGCATATCAACCCGGATAACATGTCAATAGCAACAACAATGAATTATAGGCATAGCCTGACTACATAGGATTCAATCCTTACCTTTTGTCCGCTGCCTTGTTGCCCTGCTCGCCCGGATCTTTCATACCGGCTAATACCTCGTGCTGCGGTCAGAGAGGGCGTACGCGAGTCACGCCACTGTCACGTGAGATAGAGTGCCTGGAGAAGGTGACATTACAGCGGGGGCAATGCAGGGCTCACCTTTTTTAGAATACCGTCGCAGTTGGCATCGAAGAAAACGAAGCAATCTAGAATTGTTTTGAACGTGTCTGTGATCTCCGGCTTGACGCCATCCAGCCCATTCGCCTGCCCCTTCTTCAAAACAAACAGCACCGCGAGGAGGACAACAAACTCCTTGAACTCTATGGACTGATTCTGGTCCAGGTCTGAGCTGTCAAAGCAGTCCGCTATCAAAGCGTCATCGCCAGGAGAGAATCCAACTTTGTACAGCCCCTCTTTCATCTCCTCCATCGTGATGTGGTCGTCCTTGTCCCTGTCGCACTCCGCAAAAATCTCCCGACACTGGTCGAAGCCGTTCTGCAGCTTTGGAAACTTTAGCAGCAACGACATAAACGTCTGTGGCTTTCCCGGCTTCGATTTGGCGTAATCCTGTATCAATTCAATCCAAAAAATTGAGGAGGAAGCAGTAAATCAGTTTCCGTCGACAAGCTTTAGACAAGTTCAAAACTTCTACTCGGCACCCGAAATGCGAAAATAACACGCATGCTGCGTTACGTCCTCGCTGCGCGAGTCTGCAGGGGTGTGTGTGCGTGTGTGTGAACGTTCCCTGGACAAAGTACGCCCTTCACTTGGACAACTGTGTTCAAGTCGTCCTCGCCCCTGAAGACCCACAAACGAGACTAACGTAGGCGCTGTTACACATATAATAATATCTCAGCGCCCTCACGAGCTGTGACTCACGCGGTGTACGGTTCCTCACTGATACGTAATCACAGATTGTGGAGCATTTCTTCACCAATGTCTGGCATCCCATTACGGTAGTGAGTGTGCTAATACGCACAAAGCCCGACCCCGGAAAGGGTGCTTTCCCGGCACATGTCGTCCTTGCGCTGCTGAGGCCCAGTGCCGCGATGATCTGTGGAGACACAGCTGTTGTATGTGTGCTGGAGAAGTGCCTACTCACCACTACAACTTTTGACAACTTCGCGTCGAAGCGTTTCGCTGCTACCGACTCGCGGACTGGTGCCGCTGCTGCGGTGGAGTTGCACACTCCCATTGTGGGAAGCCGCCTTTCGCTCACGGCTAACCTAGAGAACCCGTGCCCGCTGCCCACCGTGCTGTGAAGTGTTTGCCTACTAGTCCCACGTCGCGGATGTGACGGGTTGCATGTTCCAGTATCTTTCCTTTCTCAGAAGCGCTGTAACCACTAGCCACGGATATTTGCTCGTGCGTACGAGTATGGAAATGCGTAAGAGGTTTGTTTCCCGGGATGAGGGGTCGTCTCCGCGCGGTGAGCAACAATATACTTTACTCGGCGGCAGGACATGCCGTCGCCCCTGAAAGAGTCGTCGTACATTTGCTATATGTTGCTAATTTTTTTGCGCATTTATTATGGTACCAGTGCATTACGTGCTCATGTTGTTCTCCTAGTAATCCAAATTTAGGAGTGCACATACGGCTTGAGGACGACGACCACGCCACGCGGAAGCTGTCGCTGATCCGCAGGAGCTAAGGATTACAGCTAATCCTTACAGTACTTTATTAACATGGTTGCAAGTGCATGAGAACTGTCACGTTGTCGTTAATTTGGATCTGCCCTATTTTTTTTTGAAATGTCATTTAAATATTGGCTATTGAATACATACTGATGGGAGTTTTGCTTACATGTACACAGTTTAAGGCCGGTTTTTACGTGAACTTTGCCACCGTCCGCGAAAGAAGAGAGTTTTGCTTGCGGCTTTTTCTTGTGTAATCCATCTTTCGTATCATCCCTGTATCTGTCATACAAGCAACCTGTATCTGTTATGTGCTGGTGTTATGGTGTATCAATATATCTCCCAAAAATATATACGATTATTGATACTAATGTAACAAGCAACAACCACCCGTGATACGCCGTCGCCCACACGCGATGAGCGCATTCGATCAGCTTGTAAATGTTGCATACGTGTCCAATACACGGGTGGGGCAGCATACTAGGGTGAACACTCATACACATGGTGCACGACAATTGTTAGCGGTCGACTGCACTAGCTCCCGTTGGCCTTGACGACTTAATATGCCCAACCGTTGTGATGGATACGGCAAGGTATTTTGAGGCACCTATGGCATCACGCAGAGGGGTCGGTTGGAATCATGCCGTCTCACATAACCACCGTCACGCAAAGTACTCGCTTGCCGATTTCTCGGTTGGTTTTGTCAACCCATTTTGGTTTACGGTATCATAGTCGTGTCACCGTGGCACCCAAATTGCGCGCTACGTCGTCGAGCGCTTTCCATGCAGGACATTCTCCGTTGTTTGATGACCCCTCCGACAGCGAGCTCACTAACAATTTCGTTTATGCACATCATCATGGCTCGTCCCGACTCACTAGAGCATCCCCATCAACAAGAGCCGCTCCGTCGACTCCGAACGCCGGACGTGTTACCCCAGTTCCGTCAGTCAATACTCGAGCAAGACCTGTTGCTCTTAATCCACCATCCGCTTTCATGCCAACAATTTACATAGCTATCGTGTGCGATGCCAACATATCAAGTGGATGCTTCGACACAAAGACGTTGCGTCCGCCACTATAAAACGGATATGCCACGCCTTCCACCGGACTTCACGTTCAAACATTGGAAGCACGACTTCATCTCGTACCTCCGAATGGGGTGTCATGCTCTCATCCCCCAATTAGTTATGCACCAATTTGGTGCCCGCATCGGCCTTGATGCTTATGAATTTATGCAGGCCATGCTAGCATAGGCGACAAATCCGCACCCCATCGGCCGACAAGCGATCGAGGATACCCCCCCGTCGCAGTGGGACACATGGCTTGCGTCGTAGCACAAGCTGTGCATCGTACTAGTCGCTCAAAGCATCCCGCTCAACATGTGTCAAGTGTGGCGGTTAGCCTTCTCAAGCTAAACGCTAGCACAAATCAGTTCTAATCTGTTCAGTTCTGTCGCTGCTTGATGTCAAAGTCAATTCTGATGAGGGATGATGAGAAGATGTTTCAAGTGCTAGTATCTGACATTATTTATTTCCTCTAAATGGTACCTGTATCTTAGCGATATTCAGTGACTCTTTTATTGTCATCACGGCAGTACAACTGTATCGCCGTATTTTCCCTCGACAGTACAGAGTTACTAGCAGTATCTCTTCTAGATAGTTCTCTTCTAGATAGTTCTAAGAGCTTGTGTGATAAGGTTAGATAGACGGTACAGGTAACCTGAGTTAACCTGTATCACTAGTAATAGTTTGGTTTAGTTAGCAGACAGCACAAGCTACAGGTTCTAAGGCTGTTTCTAGAACACCTGAGGTGTGGATATTTAAGACGGGGACTTACTGGTAGAGGTGAGAGACCGGTACAGAATAGAATCACGCCACACCCAGATTGTAAGAAACCCTGTTCCTAAGACAATCTTACTAATTCTCTCTACGCTGTATAATTAGATCCAGAGATTAGGTTCTACTATTAGTCTAAGGTTGCCAACTTAGCCTAACCAAAGTAGCACCTCACACGTGGTTTCGGAGCCTCAGAACAGCTAGACGAGACGAAGATGTCTAACCGAGCAGGAGAGAGACTACCAGAGGAAGTTGATGGTCGACCAGAGGGGGCGCCTTCTGGGCCGACACAGCCGACGTCGACAGATGGTAGAAGACAGACAGTGCGAGAAGGATCGAGTCCCACGATGGAGCCTATGTCGGTACACGTCACCGAGATGCTACAACGACTAAGTAACCGAGTTGACACTTTTTCGACTGAGCTATCTCAACTGCGTGACCACGTCGACAACGGTTTCAGACATTTTGAAGGACGAGTGAACAGAAGCCGAGAAACGGAGAATTTTCTTCGAGGAGAACAATTGAGATCGGAGAGGACGCGAGAGATGCCAAGCATGATGCCGAACGATGTCAAACCAGCCAAGATCAAGAGCATCGCTACGACTAACATCGACGAACTGAGAAACTGGTTCCGACATGCACGAGGGTATCTACGGTATCACAGCGTTAACCCTGAAGAGCAAAGAGGAGTGTACTGGGTATCTGGCTTTCTGGAAGGACCACTATCGAAGTGGTGGTACTCCCAAGTTGCGCAGACTGGAGATGAAGTCGGTGGAGGATTTTCCGGAGTTTCTGAGATGGAGAAATCCTTAATTCAGGAATTCTGCGGAAGAACACCGGCGGAACAAGCGAGATTGAATTTGGACAAAGCGAGACAGAAAACCACGGTCCTGAAGTACGCGAACTATTTTCGAGAACAATTATTGGAGCTTCCTCACCGTCACGAAGAAGATAACGTACATGATTTCCAGCGCGGTTTGAGACCCTCGATTCATAAGGAGGTTGCCCTGAAAAACCCTAAGACCCTACACGAGGCGATTCAAGCAGCTCTGCGAGCGGAGGCAGCGGAGACCAAGATTGAGACGACCCAACGCTCGACAGGCCGACTGAACGCCATCGAAGAAGACAGCGACTTTTCAGAGGCAGTGGAGGAGATCGACAGTGAGTCGGAGGAAGATTCGCATGGCGCGACCGAAGAAAAGCCGCGGGAGCTGTACGAGATTAGACGCCTCACTCAAGAGGAGGTCGACAGATTTAAGAAGGAGGGCAAGTGCTTCATTTGCCACAAGAAGGGACACATCGCTATCGACTGCCCAGACAGAAAGAACAAGAAGAATGACAGAACGAGGAAATCCCGGCCGGGAAAGTGAGACCTGAGTCGGCAGCTCGCGGCAAGCTGCAGGATGAGGTTTCGTCTCCTACAGCGACTCAGGAAGAGACCAGAACAGAAGAAGTACGAGACCCGTTACCTCAAACGACATTGAGGCCAGTCTTTAGGAGCAAGGACTTTAGCGACTGGATGATGAATAGGGAGTATTTCCTGAAGTACTCTCAGACCTACGGACCTTTCGACTTAGATGGAGCTAGCGATAATGACGGCCTTAATTCTCAAGTGGCGGAGGATTTTTGCTGTCCGGCGCGCCCGTTTCAGGAGAGAGATTTACAGAAGTACCGGAGAATTTGGCTAAATGCGCCATTTAATGAATTGGAAGATTTTTTGGGCCATTATTTGCGGAGTAAACTGCTTCATCCCCATCTGCGAGCGGTTATAGTGGTTCCAAAATGGAGGGCAAAACCATGGTTCAAGCTGCTGCGAAATTTCCGACTTGTCGACGAGCTGGCGGCGAAAGAACATGTGTTTACCTGCCCCACGAACGATGGAATAGAAGGAAGAAGGCAAGATGTTGGACCGACAAGATGGACGACGCAAGTCTACGTCGACGACACCGATCGAGTTCGATTTCTGCCTCAGAATCTACAGAATCCCCCGAAGACCTACTGGACTCACTCGACGACTCTTGTTACCGATGGCCGACGAGTGTTACTAGCGAAAGAGGACACTGGCATGGTCTGGTTTCCTGGTGGCAAACAGGAGATTGAAGACGCGACCCCGGAATACACAGCAGTGCGAGCTCTTACGGAGACAACTGGATTTAAGGTGAGCGAAACAAATTTACGCCTTTTAGGGACGGAGTCTTCCGGACAAAATAAGCACTACGTGTATATCGCTCGCGTTCGACCCGGATCGATACCGGACGCTACGTCAACTTCTTCGGCAGTATGGGCTACCTGGAAGGAATTAATTTCGGCACGGCGTACGGGTTATCTAGTCTGTGGAGAACAGCAGTTCCCTCTTCGTTACGAGACTTTTGGGAAACCGATCGACGGGTGGATGAACAAGAACGTCCGACTAGAAGACAGTGTTCCTGCGACGCTACATGTATCCACAACCCAGTCTGGAACAAGTCTGTTAGTGTTGGGAGGCACCTTACGCGGACATCGATGCCGTATTTTGGTTGACTCTGGCGCTTCGGAAAATTTCTGCAAGGCTGAGTGGGTACGGGAGCATCACATCCCGACGGTTACTGGAGAGAAATACCGGATAAAATTGGCAGATGGTAGTACAACTACGACTCGCCAGCGACTACGGAATGAAGTGCTCACAGTAGGGACCCTGGACATACGTCTGGACGCAATTACGACAGAACTGGATAAATTCGACATCATCCTCGGTCAACCTTGGTTACAAGCCGTCAACCCGGATATAGATTGGTCTACTAAAACGATTCGCGACCGTAAAACTGGCGAAGCTATGGTGTCTGGCGACGAGTACACCGTACCTGTGACAGTACATCACTTGGAGGCGGATGCGATGGCAAAGCTGCTTAGACAACAACCAGCAGACCTCTTCGTGATTGGACTACGAGAAGTACAGGACGCGGTCGACGACATCAACACTGATCAACAACCTGAGTGGACGACTTCGTTACGAGATTCCCTGAATGAGTTTACGGACATTATCAAGGAGCCTGACGGTCTACCGCCAACTCGCGAGTGTGACTTTGAAATTAATTTGGAGTGCGATGAACCACCCAAGGAGCGAACGTACCGTATGTCACCAGCAGAACTCCGGGAGGTTCAAGTACAGTTGCAAGACTTACTCGCAAAAGGCTGGATTCGTCCGTCTAAATCTCCGTACGGTGCCCCGATTTTATTTGTACGCAAGAAGGATGGTACCATGCGTATGTGCGTAGACTACCGGAAACTCAACGACCTCACGAGGAAAGACCGAACACCGTTACCCCGGATTGATGAGTTACTCGACTCGCTATATGGGGCTCACTATTTCAGCACGCTGGACCTGTATAAAGGCTATCATCAAGTTCGAGTCAAGGAGCGCGACATACATAAGACAGCATTCCGAACTCATTACGGATTGTTCGAATACTGCGTTCTACCCTTTGGACTTTGTAATGCCCCAGCTGGATTCCAAGCGATGATGAATCGAGTTTTGGCCCCGTATCTTGGCAAGTTCTGCGTGGTATATCTGGACGACGTGTTGATCTACAGTAAGACGGCCGACGAACACCTCGAGCATATTCGACTCGTGTTACGAGAGCTGCAGCGACACCAGTTGCATATCAAACTCTCTAAGTGTTACTTCGGACGATCGAGCGTCAATTTTCTTGGGCATGTGGTGGAAGCTGGACAGATCCGAATGGACCCCGACAAGGTTGAGGCAGTACAGAATTGGCCCCGACCGAAATCTGTGACTGAAGTACGTGGATTTCTGGGACTTGCTGGATATTACCGGAGGTTTATCAACCAATTCGCAACCCTAGCAACCCCATTAACGGACCTGACCAAGAAGACACCGGAATTTCGCTGGACTCCTCAAGCCGAGTCAGCATTCGAGCAAATTAAAGACGCGATGGTACGTGCACCAGTACTGGTAATTCCTGACACTTCTCCTAATGCAAGGTACACACTGTACACAGATGCTTCTGGATTTGCAGTAGGAGCTGTGTTGTTACAAGACCAAGGTATTGGATTACAACCTGTTGCGTACCATGCTCGAAGGATGAACAAGCATGAGGTACACTATCCTGTCCACGAACAAGAGCTACTGGCAGTTCGCGACGCTCTACTGAAGTTCCGTTGCTACTTAGATGGCGCGGCGGGATTTACAGTAATTACGGACCACGACACGTTGCGACACTTCTTTCGGCAGCGCGATTTGTCTACTCGACAGGTGCGATGGCTTCAAGTTCTAGCACCTTACCAGCGACAGATGGACATCGTATACAAGAAGGGAGCAGTCAACCAGGCAGACGCTCTGTCTCGCCGACCTGACCTGAAGGACTCATTACAGAAGCTGCAACTGTTACGCGATTGGACCAACGACGAAGCAGAATGCGAGTTACACGCGCAGATTTTTTCCCTGGAATCCCGGTTACATCCTGACTCTGGACTTCATGCGGAAATCAAAAGCGCTTACGATTCGGACAAATATCTGCTTACCCGGAAATCTCTGCCTACCTGGCTGGTACGTCAATCTAATGGACTCTTGTACGCCTACGGAACAAGACTGTATGTTCCGAACGTCTCTACATTGCGATCAAGAGTACTGTACGAACTACACGACGCACCGACCGCGGGACACCCTGGTATTATTCGACTATTGGCAGCAGTAACCCGGACGTTTTGGTGGCCTAACATGAAGCGGACAGTACAACACTATGTACGCAGCTGTGTTACCTGTCAACGCAACAAGGCAGCGCGACACAAGCCTTATGGACTCCTTCAATCGCATGAGGTACCGACCAGGCCCTTTGAGCATGTATCGCTTGACCTGATTACGGACCTTCCTGAGTGCGATGGGTATGATGCTGTGGTGGTATTCGTCTGTATGCTTACGAAACGGACGATTGTCGAGCCAATTACGAAAACGATTACAGCGGAACAATTAGCAAAAATTATGCACCGCGCTGTTTTTCGGCATTTTGGCTTACCACGGAAATTAATATCCGATCGAGATCCCCGGTTTATGAGCGACTTCTGGCAAACCCTATTTAGGGCTGTTGGCACCAAGCTTAATATCTCTACGAGCTATCACCCCCAGACAGATGGCCAAACTGAACGAGTAAACCAGACATGGGAGCAAGTCATACGATGCTATGTGCACCCCTTGCACGACGACTGGGTTCAACACCTTACCAACGTGGAGTTCGCGATCAACGCAGCGGTTTCTACGTCAACGACTATGTCTCCATTTAAGGCGACGCTAGGATTTGAGCCGACATCTCCAACGACGGCTACATTTGAAGATAACGAGCCTAGCCGTACTTTACCGGAGCAAGTGAAGATTCTGGTCGAGATGCACAGATTTGCCCACGACTGCGTCAAAGCAGCCCAGGCACACATGCAAGACGCTGCAAATCGGCACCGGTTACCAGTACCTTTTACAGTTGGCGACAAGGTTAAGCTCAAGGCGACAAATCTACGGTTTGTACAACAGCCATGTTCTAAACTACGCGACCGCTACATTGGACCGTTTCTCATTACGGAGGAAGTTTCCCCGGTTGCATTTCGGCTTAAGCTACCCCCTGGAGTACGGATTCACGATGTTGTACATGCCAGTCTACTGGAAAAATGGAATTCAGAACCAGAACAGGCCAACAGTGCGCAGCCAATTCCAATTGTGCACGATGCGAAGCGATTTGAAGTCGACAAAATACTCGACGTGGCTTTTAACTCCAATGGCACGGGACTTTTGTTTAAGGTCCGCTGGGCAGCACCGTTCAACGTACCTAGCGAGGACACTTGGGAACCCATGCGAGGAGTCAACCACTTAAGCATCTTTTCCGAATTTCTTCGAACGGATGTTTATCGAGAATTTTCTGGCACCCCTGACTTTGTCAGATTTCGCAATCGCTGGCCTGCAAGAACCCCCAAGAAACCAAGACCCTGAGTACTGCACAGCGAGGACGCTGGTGCTTAAGGAGGGGAGAGTGTCATATCCTAGCCATTTAGCTAAGTGCTAGTATCTGACATTATTTATTTCCTCTAAATGGTACCTGTATCTTAGCGATATTCAGTGACTCTTTTATTGTCATCACGGCAGTACAACTGTATCGCCGTATTTTCCCTCGACAGTACAGAGTTACTAGCAGTATCTCTTCTAGATAGTTCTCTTCTAGATAGTTCTAAGAGCTTGTGTGATAAGGTTAGATAGACGGTACAGGTAACCTGAGTTAACCTGTATCACTAGTAATAGTTTGGTTTAGTTAGCAGACAGCACAAGCTACAGGTTCTAAGGCTGTTTCTAGAACACCTGAGGTGTGGATATTTAAGACGGGGACTTACTGGTAGAGGTGAGAGACCGGTACAGAATAGAATCACGCCACACCCAGATTGTAAGAAACCCTGTTCCTAAGACAATCTTACTAATTCTCTCTACGCTGTATAATTAGATCCAGAGATTAGGTTCTACTATTAGTCTAAGGTTGCCAACTTAGCCTAACCAAAGTAGCACCTCACACTTACGCTTGCTTAACTCGCTTACGTGTCAAACGTTAGGGCTTTCCAACCGTCGTCAACTGTCTAGAGACGCGGCTCGACTAGCATGGAGAATCACGACGCGGCATGTTCTGCATTGAAGAACTCGCTTAGGCGCGTAATATGGCTAGTTAGATTAACTGTGTGTACCTGTACGTACCATGAGGTATTGGTCGTACAATATGCATCAAAATCCTTGTGAATATTGCATTAGCGACGTACCCACGTTGTACGTCCATCCGATGGAAAAGCACGAATTGGATTTTGTAACGAGTACATGTACAATGTCTTGCAATGTACTGTTGCATGATTGTACTCGTCACACTCGTACCCTCCCCCTCTTGACAGATCTGTGAGGCCGCCGCGAGGCAGACCTCCGTGGTCAAAGCTCCTTTACTGAAGCACTTATTGGGACTCATGAATGCGCGCTGGGTGAGCGTGCATGAAGTCGATGTACGCCTGAGTCTTGGCAAACTTGTGCCATTGGGGCGTCTCCAAGAAGTCTTGTAATGCCGTAGTTCGATGCACCTCATTTAGACGGTGCCATACGGGTGGGATGTCGTCATCACTGTGTCGTCATCAAGTGCGTCATGAATAGCAGATATTTGCCTCGTCGTCCGGGTAGCGACTTAATGCACACAACAGAGATGTGCGAGACGTCAAACTCCTCGTCGTCTCCTTCAAGAACTGTCACCGGAACAGCTGGTCGTAGCGGAGTGGTAGAGCATGGTCGTAAATTGTTCACATGGAACACAGGGTGTAAGCGTAATGTCGTTGGAAGTTTCAATTTGTAACTATGTTTCCCAGTTTGCTCCTTCACTGTAAAAGGTCCAAGCAGTCTGTCTATGAATTTCCGGTTCGGTTGTCCGCGCATGAAAAGGTTTGTTGTGACGACTGACACCTTGTCTCCTCTGGCGAAATGTGGCGTTGTAGACGGTTCTGTGCGCGCTTGCATCTCGTCCTTGTGTAGCTGTAACACAGAGCGTACCATAGTGTGCTCTTCCTGTAACAATCTTAATCGCTATGTTGCATGTTGCGAAATCGGAATTGACGGTCGCATGCTAAAGAGAAGGTCTAGAGGCTCCTCAGGAGAGAATCCAAAAATAGCCTCAAACGGGGTGTGTTCAATTCCGAGTGCTCGAGAGGCGTTGTACGCAAATTCCACTTGTGGTAGTAGAGTCGTCCAATCAGAGCCATCATAGCAACAGAAGCAACGAAGAAGCTGGTGAAATGTGATGTTCACTCGCTTTGTCAGTCCGTCCGTCTCTGGATGTCGACTAGAAGACATGTTCAAGCGCGTTCCGAGGCGTCGCCAAAGTGTCTGCCAGAAGCCGCTGACGAATTTTGGGTCGCGGTCACTGATTAGCACACGGGGTAGTCCATGCAAACAGTAGACTCCCTGTAAAAACAAAGTTGCAGTTTCTTCGGCAGTAACAGTCTCTATACACGGCAGAAAATGGGCCACTCGAGATAGATGGTCTACTGCAATCAGCACATTGTTAAAGCCATTGCTCTCAGGTATGTGTGTCAAGTAGTCAAGACCAACTGTGTGGCACGGTCTGGGTGGAACATGTCCCCCCGACAGCTATCGCACCATCCACTTCAAAAACCACACATGTACCCGTCAGAGTACTGCGACACACCAAAAAACACCGCTTACAAAAGCCTCTTCCCCGGTAGGCGGCGCGCCACATCGCGCCCCTCCGAGCGTCCGGACGTCCCTGTCCGCCGCCGACATCCACCAAACCCAAGTCCCATCGGGCCAGGTCGCGTGCAGCCAACACGCGCACTACTCTCACACACCAACTCGAAAAGCCACACTCACCTCCTCTACTCATCTCCACCACTCGGAATCCTGCTCTATCGCCATGTCTTCGACCCCTACCCCCCCCCCCCCCCCACCTACAAGCAGGCGCTTATGAGGGACCCCCCGCCGCATGGCCGCTTCACGGACCTCTACCATCCCAGGAACGCACCCGCGGGACACCCGATGACCCCGTTTCTCACCGCCCCCCAACTCAACCACCCCCAACAAATCTTGGACCACCTCTGGACCCCCTTCCTCTCCGTCGTGGACTCCATACCCCCCTGGTCTTGTCTCCCCCACGGTCAACTGTGGCCCTCGGACAGGCCGACGACTTCTCCACCCGTATGGTCGACTCACTCCTCCTTACATGCCAGTACTCCAACACCCCCCCCACCTCGCTCGATTCTGGATCCACGGCGTCTTCCTGCCGGATCCGACCCACTCCAACCCGATCACGTCGGCATGCTCGATGGCCCGTCGCTGGCTCCTCGAATGCCTCAACGACCTCACTGATCTCCCCAGCCGCATTAAAAATATAATAGGCCGGGAACTCGCCCACCACACTCGATGGACCGCGAACACCTCTCGAACACACCACCCCACCGCCCCGAAATGCGACGATGCCACATACCTCCCAGTCGAACTCCACACGGGCTTTCAAGAAATTCGCCTGACTATTCCCACCTCTTGTATAGCGGTAGGCCTCATGTACCAAGTGGCTTCACGCCAGCGTGAATTCGGTTTGGCCGGTCTAGTGCCCCCCTCCGCAACCTCCTCCCCTTCGCTCCTGAAAAAACCAAGTCAGCAGAAAATTCGCTTTCTCCGTGATGCCTCGGCTCCAGGAGTCTCAGGCCGAAGGGTGAAAATCCGCTCCCCCCTATTCACCGGTATCACCGGCCAAGAGGCAGTCGCCCTCATGCAGGACCTCCTCACCTCCGACCTCGCGACAGCACTTACTTCGACATGATCAACCCCCTCGACCCACACCCAGAGCAGACTCGAAGACTTACCCGAGCAGGCTCAGTTCACCCTCCAGTTCGCGGACGCCCTCCAACCGCTGGACACTCCTATCCCGATCGAGTCCGACCCATCCTCCTTCTGGGTAAATATCCTCCACCTCCCCAATAATCCCATTCATTCACAATCCGGCCCTGTATCCCTTCACATATTTCCATATTCACCCTATGAAACCGTACCCCCTGACCATCACCTTCACAACATTACCATCACACCCCCCCGTCACAGGCCATGTTCCAGGCTCGTCCTGGGCTGACACCTGCCTCACCACAGTCCTCATCCAATCTCGCCACTCACTCTCCCTTCCATGCATCAACTCAGACGGCACCATTCCAACCACACACTGGTTATACACCCTCTTATCTCAAACAGCCACAGAATACCTCACACAACACACCCCCACATCCACCCCCCCCTCCCAACACCCCCTCACCCTCTATCACTACACAACACTGAAAAAGTTCCCCGATGGCTCATACTTTCGCTCACACCCCTCCAACTCTCCCACCATCACCACCAGCATTCAAATATCCCTCAGCACCGAAATGTATTGCATCCTCATCTCCACTAACGGCACCGTCTCCATTCCCCTCACACACACATACACCCACAGAGGCACACGCATTCAATCCACTTGCACCCTCAACATCACCCCCCACCACTACTCCACCTTTGGTAAGGCCCGACTCACGGACCCTATCTTCACCACCACCCCCTCTCCGCCCCCCTCACAATCACAAAAAGAAACACCCTCCAACGCAACCCCCCAGCCCTCCTTCTCCAATGGTCCCGCCACCTCACAGACACCCAAGTCACCAGCCAATGGCACATGGAGCCCTCCGACTTCCACATACAGGAGGACGACGACCTCCCCCTCGACCTCTCCTCCCTCCCTGACATCCAAATTTCCTCCACCACCCCGGCCCACACTTCCCCCTTCTCATGGCCCCTCCACCATCCCACTGTCTCTCAACCCACCTCCACCTCCTCCTACCACATCCACCCCTCCCCTAACCCTCCAGCTCCCCCCACAGCCCCCCCCCACTACTACCCCTTCCCCCCTCCCTACCCTCACAGAAGACTCCTCCGAACCCATGGACTCCTCCTCCTCACCACCCCCCCCCCCCACCCCCACACGCAACCCCCTCCCCTAAACCCCACGCCTACCCTCACCCCCCTTCTTCCTCAACCCCTACCACCCACCCCCCCCTCCTCCGCTCCACCCGCAAAAGCAGACTCCCCTCCCCACCCTCGCCCCCCCACGGACCCCTCACTCAAACCCGCGCCCCCTGCGGGCACTACCAAGCACTCCCGCCCCTACCGCAAGCAGACCTCCCCATCCCCCCCACCCCGCGCCCCCCCGCGCCCCTCCCTCACACCCCAACACGACGACACTACCCCCCCCTCACAACCCCAACCCCAAACCCCCCCGGCCTCGGAAACCCCCCTCCCCCCCGCTGACCCCGCCCACCTTCCCCTTCCACCCTACTCCCCTGGAGAAGAAGAACTCGACTTCGGCGACTCTGACGACCTGCTGGAGGAAGACTTAGAGGAGACCAATGGCCCCCCACAGGCCACCACCGCCTCCCCCAGTCCCAGCAACCCCCACAGGTCACCCCCGGCCGACACGGCCGATTGTCATCATTAGTCCCCCTAAGGACGAACCCGAGGTTAGACCCCACACCTCCCTCCCCACCCCCCAACCCGACATACGCAGACACACTGTAAACACCGTGACTCGCTCCGCTCTCCCGACCCACTTTAACTCCCGCACCTGCAGCTTAACAATGCATAACTACTTATTCGACCTCAACCTTGAATACGGCCTCCCCACCACCATCGGCCGCCTCGATATCTCTGATGTCCTCTCCTTCCAATGGGGGCACTATCAGGACCTCTCCAACCTATCCTGCCTCGCTACCACAATAACTAAACTTCACTCCACTCCCTCCGCCACGTACACTGTTATCACTAACAACGAAGTCGATAATCACCACCACAACTCCCAATACCCGAGCCAATGGACAAACCTAGCCAACCGAGGCAACCCCCCCCCGACCGGGGACGCCTAACCACTCTCTCTTGGTCCTCACATGGCAACATTCTCACTTCGGCCTCCTACACATCACTCACACCTCAACCACATGGGTAGACTCTCTTCATCACTCTCCCCCATCCGAACTCCTCACCCGCTCCCTCGCTCTCCTCTCAGATTGGAACTCCCCCCCACCCTCCCGTCGGCACCCTCCGCCTGCTTGACCCTCCTCGGCAAACCGACTCAGACAGGGCATGGTCGTGCGGTACCCACGCCCTCCTACACACCTACTTCATCGCCACTGCTCCCCCCGACCAATCATACACTCCCCCCCCCTTCGACCCCCGGAACACGGTTTACTCCCTCCACACTCTCCTATGGAACCACACCTTCCGCTCCGCCCCCCTCCCTTAGGGACGCCCCCGCCTTCTCGACGCCCTTCACCCCCCCACACCACCCTCCCCCCCTCTACTCCCTCCCCCTCCCCTCCCCCCCTCCCCTCCTCCCCTCCCCCCTCCCTTCCAACCACCGCCCGTCGAACGCCCCCACGACGACCCCCCCAGCACCACCCCCTCCCTCCCCTCCCCTATCCTCCCACACCACACATCTCAACCACTACACCTCATCACCCTCAACACCCGCGGCCTCCACACCTCCATTATGGTTGTTGAGCACCTCTCCACCTCACACCGTCCGGACATCCTTATCCTCACCGAAACAAACCACGACACCCACAAATCCCGCTGGCGCATAGCCCTACCCCAATACCACCTCAAAAGCTCTCGACCTTGCTACTCACCTCTGCCCCTACCCAACGCATGCGTTCTCTTCGCGGTCCGCAGAGCCTCATTCCAGTCTGCCACTGTCCTAACCCCGCCCCCCCACCTCATCCCCCATATCGCCGGACTAAAAATCGTTCCCCACTCAGGCACCCCTTACCTCCTCATAGGTACTTACATGCCCCAGCTCTACACCCCCCAACTGACCCGCCTATATGCAGAAGTTGCAGCATGGGGCCTCCGCCTAGCTGACGACCACCCGCAAGACCGCATCCTCTGGGGAGAGGACTTCCAATCAACCACCACCACAGGTACAGGTCACCCTGCCCTCACCTCCCTCCTCAAATCTCACCTCCAACCCCTCCACAACCCCATCCCTACCTCCCCCCGCAGCGGAGGCTGCCTTGACCACTGGCTCACCACGCCCCCTTCACCTCTCACCCTCCCACCTTCCTCTTGCTCGATATTCCCCTCCCCCTCCCACTTTACTGACCACTCTGCAATCCACCTCATCATCCCCGCCCCTTTCTCACTCATGGCACATCGCCCCTCTCCCCATACCCACCCCCACACACATCACACGACGCGCAAACTCAACTTTCGACTTCCTCTCACACCTGACCACATACAAGCGTACCAATCAGGCACCCCCGACCTCATCAACCAAACGGCCGCCCTCCACGCAGAAATTCTCAACACCTCGCACACCTCGGCCTCCCCCGACACCCTCGACACGCTTGCCTCACAATTCACTATCTCCCAACACATGGACCACGCAGCCACAGTTTGGCCCCTCCTCCCCGCCAACAAACCCCGCCCACCCCAAGCGTCCCTTGAGCCTACTTGACTCACAAAGAGAACACGCACTCACATACTAAAACTCCGTAAATGCAGCACAAACAACGGCCCCCTCCCCCTCGCCCAAGCCCTCTTAAACACAACTGAATATATCTCCCCTGGCGCCATCAAACAACAATGCCAAGCACGCATACGCCAGCTCCTTCACGCCACCACCACGGATAAGCTAAAGAAAATAAAAACTCGAGCCAATGCGGCCTACGACACCTGCCCCAAACTCTCCCACCGCCGACTAAAAATTAAAAGCGGCCTCCTACCCGCCGCCGGCGCCGGCGCCGCCTCCACCCTCCACCGCATTACCAAACCCGATAAAACCACCGCATCCTCTCCCTCCGCCGTCATTGACGCGGTACACTCTCACTTCGCCACCGAACTCGGCTGCGCCACCCCACACGAACTACCCACCCCCCCGTGGGAACTCCCCGACAACCCCGACAACTTTACCATCGAACCCCGCGGTGACCCCTCTCTCACCCTTGCCGACATGATTACCCGCGACACTTTGGATAAAACCCTCAACTCCCTAGGTACCGGCAAAGCCCCCGGCCCCGACGGTATCCCCAATGAAATAGTCAAATTCCTACCACCGGCGACCCGCTCCGCCCTCTTCTCTCTCCTTTCCCTCCTCGCCCACAAATCCTACACCCCTCCTGATTGGTGCCACAGCACAACATGCCTTCTACATAAAAAGGGCGACCCCTCCCTCCTCGATAACTACCGCCCTATCGCCCTCATGAATAACCTCCTTAAACTATGGACAGCACTAATCAAAGATGCAGGCTCGAAATACGCCGAAACCCACGGCATTCTCAGCGACCAACAAGACGGATTCCGACAACACCGCAACATCCACGACGCCCTCTCCTCCCTCATTATGACGATGGAGGACGCGAAACTCCACAACAAAGACATCTACGTCATGTACGCGGATTTCAAAGGCGCCTTCAACGCCGCGGACCACCGCATCATGTTCAAGCACATGCGTCAACTCGGTATGCCCCCCACCTTTGTCGACACATGCGAACACCTCTACGGGGTCTCAACCACAGATTATATTACACCACATGGCCCCACCCCTTCTATAGACATTAATCGCGGAACCTTACAGGGAGACACCCTCTCCCCCTTTCTATTCACCCTCTTCCTTGAACCCTTCCTTCGCTGGCTCACGGTGGGAAGCCGAGGCTACCGCCTAGGCCCCCCCGCCACTAACGTCGACCCCACAGAACTCACAGCCACGTACCCAGGACACGGCTTCGCTGACGACCTCAGCCTCGCCACGGGCTCAACCCCCAACATGACCATCCAGCTCAGGAAACTGTCCCTCTTCAGCGCCTACACGGGCATGACCGTCAACATCCGCAAATGCTGCATCACCGGCGCCCTCTGGCGCACATGCAATGCTCTCGCCCTCGCCAACACTACCCTCTTCGCATCCCGCCTGCAAATTCAGTTCATCACCCTCAACTCCACCCGGGCCCCCATTCCCTCCATCGGCCCCACGGACACATACCGTGTCCTAGGGGTCGAACTAAACACCTCCCTCACCTTCACTAAACACTGGCAGGAACTAAAACGCACCACCGCATCCCTTATCACCGCCCTTTCCACCTCCTCACTAACACAATCCCGCAGAATTAGGGTCATCCGTGGACTCCTCATCGGAAAACATTTCACCCTCCAGCTCGGCCTCTTCACCGACTCCCGACTAGACATTCTCGAAGTACAAATCTGCCGCGCACTCCGCTCCGCCGTCTCCTCGGTACGTAACCTTCCCCGCACCGCCCTCCACCGCCCTACCTCAGACCTAGGATACGGCCTCCCCTCCCTCAAAGCCCACGCCGCACAACTCAAAGTTTGCCACCTACATAAAATCATGAACAACTCAGGCTATAGAGGCCACATGGCCCGCGCACACATCCGCACCTTATCCACCACATACTCTCACTGGCCCTCGGAATCCATCATGTCAACCTGTTACACCCCACCCACACTCAAGTGCTTGGTCAGAGCTCAGCGCGATGCGGGCACCCTCTTCCACAACATCCCTCCACTCTCCCTCACCAACCCTATCGCCTCCACAATCCGAGCCCACTTCACCACTCAAGACAACGCCCTCCTCGCCACACTCCGGGACAAAGCCACACACATCACCGACCCTCACACATATAAACAAGCCTACTGCGATTTCTCTCCCCGCAAAACACACGTCTCCCTCCTCCCCCGCCTCACCCCCTCTGGAAAAATAACATCACCACGTGGCCACAAGTCCTCCTCAGAGCCACCTCATCCTCCTTCATCCTCAAATCATGCAAATCCGTCACCACACTCACAGGGTCCACCACCCCACTCTCAGTTCCCATCCGCCTCCTCGCCGCAATCCTCACCGAACCCCTCGATACTATCTACAACCGCCTCCCCATCACAAGCCTCACCCCCAGACAAGCATCCCCCCCCACCACTATACACCCCTCATGGATTCCCCTCCTCTCCCCACACCTCCCTCGCTCTCTCCCCACCCTCTCATCCGGCATCTGCACCTCCCGCACCACTCACCCCACCCCCACCGCACCCACCACACACTTAGACACAGAATACCTCACCCCCTCGGACCACCACTACCCCCCCTGCGACGTAACGCGTATCATCTCCAAACATAAGGACACAAAGTACGGCCAAACGCAGTACATGGTTGAATGGGCCCCGGAACACCTCACGGAGTGGGACACGCAACTCCAACTCGACGACGGCTTCCGCCTCATCTCCTCCACCCCTACATCGGTATGCCTCCCCACCCCCTCCCCCACCGCCTGCTCCATATGTCATGACCCACTGCACATAGATTCCACTTCCACATCCTGCACATGCCCGCACTTCGCCATACATTCCCAATGCCGCCCAGCTCAGGGACCCGCCACGTGGCAGTACGAGTGGTGTGCTCGCGGCCAACAACACGACCTCACCCGCCTCCACGAAGTCCAGTGGGCCCCATGCCGACAACCACACGACACTATTTGTGAGACCCCCTCCGGCCCCACCGCACTCACCGCATTTAACTCCGGCTTCGTCCCCTCCACCACACCCATTCTGCCAGAACCCGGACCCCCTCCATGGTCCCACCCCCTAATCACAGTCAACCATGACCCCATTAACTCCGACCTCGACATGCTCCCTATCGGAAAATTCGCCATCCACGCACACCCATCACTCCACGACACCACCGTACTCTGCACTCCCGACGGCCGCACGGTCACCACCCTTAACGGCCCCCGCGTCCGCCACCTCTACCAACTCTTCCGCCCCGACCTCACGCAGCATACGTTCGAAGAGGAGGTCTACCACCTCCTCACTCGCCTAGGCTCTCGCTCAGAAATCCACTCACCCACACCCGCCACCACCACCCGTAGTAGATGGGCCACTAGAGAAGACCTACTCACAGCTCTCCGCCACACATTCCACATACAGACAGAACTCTACTCCGACCCCCTCAATAAATCCCTTCACTCCCACACCTACCACTCCCTCTACCCCGAAGATATAGTCTTCTCATCTAGTGGCAGCAATGCCCCACACACATGGCAAGGTACCAACATAGCCAACCCCGAATACGACCACGAATGCATGCGACGCGCCATGGAACACGCAATCACCAGCGCACACCTCTCAGCCACTCACACACCCAGCGCAACCATCCTCATACTCCCACGATGGGAACACACACCCTACCGCCACTCCAAATACATCAACTCCCCATACACCCACCACCTTTACACCCTCCCCAATGACGCAAACACCTTCCTACCCCCCGACCAACACACTGGCAACCCCACCCCTGTCCCAATTGGCACACGATGGATGGTCGACATATACCTCGTCGTCAACCCCCTCGCACTCTCCACCCTCCCATCACCCACAGCCATGACCGCACTTCACAACACTCTCGAATCTATCTACGACACTCACCTCCCCAACCCCATCATCACCCCTCCACCTACACACCTCTTTGCCACCTACTCACCCCACTCAGCAGGTATATACCACCTCCCCCCACACCCAACTCACCCTCTCACATACCCCCTCCCGGAACGCCTGCATCTAACATACCCCCCAACCAGCGGCACCCTTGCTTGGAACTGACAGGACTTTTTATACACAGACGGCTCGAGAAAAGGAAGCTCGTCCCCCCTCGGAGCAGCAGCTACCCACCCCGCCTCGGACACCAAAATCAAAATCATGGTGACCTCTACCCCTCCCTCGCACACAGTAAATCGCGCTGAATTAGCTGGCCTAGATATAGGCCTCCAACTTGGCCGCACCCACCTCCTCATAGACAGTGCGTGCTCCCTCCGCCTCATACAAGGCTACTTAAACTGCCCGTCCGCTTACAGACACAACATTCACCGCGACACCCTCTTATCCATCACACACACCCTTAAAACCCGCTGCGACGCAGGCATTCGTACACACCTCGGCAAAATCAAAGCCCACAACCACTCCCTAGGTAACGACCTCGCAGACACCCTCGCCAACCAAGTAGCGGATGGTCACCCACCCGACACTACATACACCACAGGTTCAGAGGTCACGATAGGCCACTGGACCTGGCCATACACCCTCATCCCACAAACCCTAGGAGACCCACTACCCTACAGATACACCAACCTCAAAGCCGACGCACACACCTTCAACACCAAACACACGCACACACCTCTCTCGCAAACAACCAAACACGGTGCCCTACTCGCCCGAGCCGCGGTGGACGGCGCCGATTTCTTTTTCCACAAAAAACACTCAACCCTCACCAATACCCAATTCACCCACAAGCAAGAAATCATGTGGGGAGTTCACAACACTCGCCTCCTTACTCATAACCCCACCATGCGCTGCCCCCTCTGTGGCCAATTCACTAGCAACAGCCACATGGCCGGTAACTGCCCCACCATGTCTGGCCTAAGACATGACCGACACAACAGCGCGCTACAACTCCTTCTCTCCCTACTGGAACGCCACAACGGAGGACGCTGGGAAACTATCACTGCAGACTTCGGTAACAAACCCATAAAATCATTTGCTTCCCCTACCCATGCCCACACTCCACTTGACTGCCACCCACCTCACCCCACCCACATGCCCACCCGCCTTGTTGCTGCTGACGAAGGTCTCTCGCCAGACTCCCTAACCTCGTGTCCCGCCGTCCTCCCACCTGAGATTCTCCCCCCAGCGCTACGACCCCCCGCACACAAACCCGACTTCATCCGCATCCTCGAACCTCGATTCGTTGGTCACTCCAACGGTCGCCGACGTTACGCATCCATGAAAAAAATTCAGATAGGGGAATGGAAGTACTGCACAGACAATAACCTCTCCCACACAACCAACCTCATAGGTGCCAAATACACACCCCTTGCAAACGCCATCCGCAGCCACTGGCCAGGTACAATGGTAGACATCCTTCCCATCGTCATGAGCCGCACTGGTACACCGCACTCCTCCACCATCACGAGTCTCACCTCCCTACTCACCGCCCGCACCGACCCTCCTGATAAACTCGTCTCCAAAGCACACCTCGACACGTCTCGCATCCTTGCACAACTCCACACGCATACTGTCCAATGGCTGCATCACCTCCTACTCATATACCGCATCAAATCCCGCACGACCTCCCGCCGCGCCTCCGCATATTGCCCCTTAGCACGCCCCTGAATGCACACCACCATCACCCCGCATCAAACCCTCCCCGGGGGGGAGTAAAACCCCC
Source organism: Tetraselmis chui (assembly GCA_026401115.1). Lineage (NCBI taxonomy): Eukaryota > Viridiplantae > Chlorophyta > Chlorodendrophyceae > Chlorodendrales > Chlorodendraceae > Tetraselmis > Tetraselmis chui. The sequence continues at coordinate 80,091 of JAPMLY010001391.1, forward strand.
GAACACCCTTGGAGAGGTTGGACATAGGTGGTTCACGGTCTAGCCCTGACTTGTAAGTTCCCTGTATGGCATAGTTGGGAGGGCCCAGAGACAGCAGCCGGCGCATACGGCTTTTTGGTGAAAAACCGGCGCATACGGTACATGTTGTAAACAATTTCAATTTGTACCTCCGCCGGGAAACAATAAGTGCCAGTCCGACCATAATTAACACATGCCATATCAAACCGGCCGTACTGAGGTACTTTACCCGCGCAGGAAAGGTCCGCTACAAGCTTAACTCGATGGGTGCAATAACTTGTGTGCCGATTCCATGCGCCCATACATGCGACTACTAGTAGGAGCGGAAAGCCTTGGAGCTAAGACACTCATAATACTCACAACAACCTTGGCGAAATGAACGTCCGAAACATATGGCAGGGCGATAAAACCAGATTTTGAACTTGGCGAGGAACAAGGTTTACCACCTCTAGCCGCTACATCAACTACCATTGCGCTTTACATTGCATGGATCGGAAACGGGGCAATGTCAAGACGATAGCTAGTTTTACAACTTTATCTTTCAGTAGTGGATTGCATCTTCATAAACTACGGCGCCGAACCAGTCGTCCAAGGCGACTTAGTGGGAAAAGTGAGGCGTGGAGTCGCGGCCTCCATGGTCTCCCTCCAACCAACATAACGAGCATATACCTCCTAGCATGGATTTTGGTCTCATCGCTACGCATCACTAAGGACATGCGCACGAGGCTCACGGACACTTGGACGCAAGCCCATTATGTACCATTATGGTATTCATAGCGTGTCTGCCAAATGTGATTATGTTCATTAATCTTTGTCACATGGGAGCGAGAGTTAAGTACCGGTCATGTGACCTTTTGTGTACACCAACCGGTAGAAAAGGACAGCGCGGTGCTTCCACTCAGTGAAAACTACTAAGTGAACTACCGGACTCAGCTCATCCATATATCGCAGAAATACTACGTACTTCGACACTGCACGGACTAAGGTTTCAACGGGCAAGCTGCAGGACAAGAGATGGGCGATTAGTCATCGCAAGCCATCACTCAATTGACAGCGGAAACCCTCATCACTTGGCTACAACTTGTACTACGTGCAGTACGCGAACAACCCCGGAGGGTTTCGCGTGGACTTCGCACTCCTTACGCAAGGTTGCCGCAACAGCAAAGTGCGGTATCGATACCCCGATGCAAACGATCAAATTCTTCAGTGGTTGGGCGCGGGAATAGGACGTAGTCCTAGACCACATCGACCCAATAGTAGTCCCGGGCCCGGAAGCTTGGCGGAGCTCCACCCATCGCCACACGCCATTTGGCGCAAGTGGCACATATGCAACAAGTGAGCCCCAACACAGCTTAAGTGGTCATATCGGTAATATAGAGGTTTGAAGTCTGGGGCTAGAACTACGTAGTAACATGCGATACCTCCGACGGTACGTCTTTCCTTTAACGGTTTAGGCACCCACACGCGCACGGATAGCCAAGTGTCCGCACACTATATAACGCACAAGCAACGATTGTGTGTCCACCTTTTGCCTTCCATCTTTTGTCATCTATCGCTCACGCAAACCCACTCACCCGATTCCCTCTCACGTGTAGGATAGCCTAAAGGCCACCAATACCGAGTCATTAAATATGTAAATGATCCACATCTTTGGCAAATGTGAGCCCCAACATAGTATGACTCAGTTCAATTAAATAGCGATATTCTAAATTCTAAATAATAATAAAAAAATAGCTTTAGCGATATTGCAACGTGCAGGTACATGTGGGAATGGATTACACGAAGAACAACATAAGGACGGATGTGGGAAAAGGGAGGGGCTACAAAAGGGAAGGAGAGACAAGAGAATCACATAATCCAAAGCACGGCAAAAGGAAGCACTACGTTGTGCACACACCTAGCAGGTTAAACTAAGGAAACTCTTAGGCAACCTTGAGAATGCAACACGTGGAGGCGACAAGCGGCGCCTCCCGCGCCCATGGAGTGGATCCGGATCCCGCCGAGCAATTATGCCCTAATTTCAAACCCCGAAACTACAGCGAAATGTAAACGAATAGCACACGCAAGGTATCGGATCTACTCAGATTCGTGGGTTCGAACCCTGCTTTTTTAAGCCGGATCCACTCCATGCATGCGCCGCTCGAGGAAGCACGGGGACGCTTGCGGCCCATGGCGCGGGTGAAGAGCGCTGTGGGAGGAGAAGGCATCACAACCGAGGAAGAGGCGGCCTCAACACCGTCTGCGGCGCCGGACAGACCGGGCAAGACGTTTTCCGCGTGAGCAACATGGACGGCGAGAGAGACCTTTCGGCGCCGGGAGGCCAACAACTTGCCCACATGCATCCCTTTAGAGGCGGTTGCGTCCTTGGCCTGCTCCGTCAGAAAGCCGTGGCGTGGCCGACGAGAGTACCAAATTCCGTGACTGCACAAGAATTGAAGCGGATGTCGGGGCGTCTCCCCACCCTTCCGCGTACTTCTCGAACTTGGTCTCCTTAGCACGGCGTAGAGCGACTTCGGGGGACAAGGGGCTAGAAACGCCGATCAAACCGGAAACCACGGCATCAAGAGCAAGTTTTGAGCCTCGGATGCTGTGATAGTGGAGGCCGTCGTTGTCGTTGGGGAGTTGAACTAATATCGTGAGATCGGTGAATGCCTCGACACCAACCCCGAGTGCGCCACGAACCTCGGAGATGATTTCCACAAGGGCCGTCACTTACCAAGAGTGAACGGTGTAGACCGAAGCATCTCCGCCGCATCGAGCCCAATGGTCAGCAAAAGCAGTGGCCCACGCATCAACCGACATGTCAACACCCGCCGACGCGAATGCACCCGCATAGCTTGAACGGAGAGATGGCATGAAGCACGAGCAGCGGGGGAGCGTAGAGTAGAGAGGATGCAAGATGAAGTTAGACCTATGATTCGACGGACCGCGACGTGGAAAACGGCGTCGTAGTGCTCATGGAACTTGTCACGGAGCTTGCCCAAGTGACCCGAAGTAGGCGGGTCCGGAACCAAATACGCAAGGGCGCCGTTGCCGAGACGAGATGCAAAACGCCTAGACCCCGGTTGGAGAACATTGGAGCAAGCGTCTCGAAGCGAAGCAAGTTGACGCGCTCGCTGATGTCGGCTTATAGCTTTGGAAATATGTCCGTGGCAAACGCAGAAAGGGGAACAGGCGAGGGCAGGCCATCAAGGGACCGAGCGCGGTTGAAAAACGTGGGAGCGAGCTTCTCGAAGCGAAGTAAGTTGACGCGCTCATTAATGTCGGCTTGTAGCTATGGAAAGATGTCCGTGACAAACGCAGAAAGGGAACGAGCGGGGGCAGGCCATCAAGGGACCGAGCAATCTTCTCGTTGTTTGATCGGGCTTCGGCTACGCAGCCTGCGCGAGCCACCGTTGGACGTTCCGGGGGAAGCATCGCTAAGGCTGTGGTTATCAAGGGTTCGGACTCGGCGAGAGCGTGAAAACCGCACGCGGCATCTAAGCGCGCCCACGACGAAACGAGTTCTAACGACCGCATGGGTTCGTTGTCGCCGTCGTCTCCGTCCGGTGTATCATGTCTGCGGGACACCGCTGTGGTCATAGCAGTCGCTAATCGTCCATACATGGTCGGCTCCATCGGAACTTCGACTCGGGAATCCCCGCGCACGCGATCATCTTGCGTTGTAAGGAAACGAATAGCAAGCACATTGCCAAACCGGCCGCTCCGACATGGGCCGCATCCGCCAAGGGAACCAAGTCCCCCACCCCCATCGGAAACGTATGGGAAGAGACATCTCGGAGCGAGTGTTGTGGGGTTGGCTGCGGGAAGGCCTAATATCTCAGCCGTCACATCTAGGGTGGCATTATCCGCACGCTCGAGGAAGGTCACGACAGTGTCACCGTAGCCCTCGCCCCTGCCAAAACCGCGGGGGGCCGTACGGGCAAAGTGTCCGAAGCGGAGGTTGCTATATTGATGGATATGAAGCGCAGTGTGAGAGTGCCGGTGAGCTGCAAGACCCCTTAGGCGTTCGCCATAGGCCTCATTACGTAACGTGCAGGTACAAGACGAATAATAACAATGAAACAATTAAAGCGCCGCCAGTATACAAGATGCCGGTGAGGGTTTACTTGCTAGTCCCACATCCGGGAGCAGCAAAAGAAAAATAATGACAAGGCTGAACTGTTAATACTTTAGATGCAAAATAATGCCAAGAAGCAATAGCGTCTAATGCGTTCTTGTGGTCTCGCCAATAGTTATGTTTGACCGCGAAAATGTATGCTTACCATTTGTTCGAACTATATGTATCTCTTCATGCAACCTTTTCCCCTACAGATATGAATTTCTCTGAGGGTGGTTTCGGGTACGAGTCGCGGGGCTTGGACTTTCTTTTGCGATCCACATGAGTCCAGTTTTAAGGTGTTATCCGATTGTTATACGATAGCAGCGCACCGGCTGCTTAGCCTCACTGCATAGTGCGCTTGTCATGTTCGGAAGTGCCCTCGGTGCAAAGCGGCTTTCTCGGAGTCACGTGGTTCTTGATCTTCGTCGATAGTATCGGGGACCTCTATGTCGGGTGAGCGCTCCATAATTGTTGTGTTTATGAACCACATCCCCCGGTGCCCGTGCTCTTAGTACGTCATTCACCTCCACGATTGGATTGTCCACGTGCTTGAAGAGTTCATGCTTGAACTTGGGGGGCTACCGGGGGGCTGGTTGGCGCCTATGACGGTTGAATTTGTTGATCGCTTTATTGAACCATGCAAACACAGTTAGTGTGGAAGATAACGTACGCAAACGTAGTTACAGTCACAGTCCCGCAAACGGAACAGTTAAGGCGACAACCAGCCTACAGGCGTGGTGTCGGGACAACAGAAGTGTGAGAGCTGTAGCCTAGCGACAGCTCTGTACCGAGTCAAACAGTTTATCGGTATGTCCGATCTAGACATGTACTAATCATATCTAGAGTAGCTTACAGTAGCTATCTGCAACTAATACGTATGCGGTATTACTTACAGCACTCCCCCTGAAGGTAGCTACGGGATGAAGCGTTGCATTGGGTCTTGTCCTCCAAGGATCGCACTTCGGTGTCGTGCTAGTGCAGGTCCTGGGAGGGGTTTGGTGAGCATGTCAGCCACCATCTGGTCAGTGGGGAGGTACCTCAACTTGATGGTCCCTTGCTCCACGTGGTCTTTGAGAAAGTGCCACTTCAGGCCGATGTGTTTAGTCTTCTCGCTGACCAAGGCATTCTGGGAGTATGCAATGGCGCTTTGGTTGTCCTCCCAGATGGTGGTGGTTTCGGTGATAGGGGAGTCGAAGATTTCCCCCAAGAGTTGTCGGAGGTGGAGTCCCTCCTTGGTGGCGTCAGCCGCAGAGTAGTACTCGGCTTCACACGTGGATTGAGCCACACAAGTCTGTTGTTTGGACTTGTAACTGATTGGCCCGCGTCCGAGGGTGAAGAGATAGCCCGAGCGAGACTTGCGGGTGCTGCTGTCGTTGGCCCAATCAGCGTCGGCAAAGCCTGTGAGTTGGAGACTGTGGTCCATGCCCCCCCCCAACGTCAGGCGCATGTTGATGGTGCCATGGAGGTAGCGGAGGACCTTTTTCAGAGCCTGCAAGTGTGCCTCGGTGGGCGAGGCTTGGGCAGAGCCGAGGATGCTCAATGCCGTGGAGACATCGGGGCGGGTACAAACGGCGGCGTACTGAAGGCTGCCCAGGAGGCTTGGGTAGACGTCCTTGGCCACTCCTGTGAGAGAAGGCGAGTTCAAGTGTGTAAGGCCGGCGAGGAAGCCTGGGTCCATCGGAAGGGACGACGGCTTAGAGTCAGACATGCCGTACTTGGCGAGGATGTCGCGCAGGTACTTGGACTGGTCCAGCGAGATTGTGCGCGTGGAGCGATCGCGGGTAATGTGCATGCCGAGGAGTTGGGAGAGGTCGCCTAGGTCCTTGATTTTGAACCGTGTGCCGAGTTGGGCTTTGAACGATGCGAGCCAGGTGGCATCATTGCAGGCCGCGGGAATGTCATCGACGTACAGGGCGATCATGGCGAAGACGTGGCCGGCGCGGTAGATGTAGATGCACGGGTCAGAAACGCATTGTTGCCAACCATGGTCGACGAGCCACGCACGAAGGAGCATGTTGAACTCGCGGGGGGACTGCTTAAGGCCGTAGAGGCAACGCTTGAGGTGACAAACCTTGGACGTTCCATCGGTGAAGCCGAGGGGCTGGCGGATGTACACATCCTCCCGGATGGGGGCGTAGAGAAACGCTGTGTCGATGTCCAGTTGGCAGAGTTCAAGGTCGCGGGCGGCTGCAATGGTTAGGAAGAGACGCAGGCTGGCCATGCGGATGACTGGGGAGAAGGTCTCCGTGTAGTCCAGTCCAGCGCGTTGACTGCACCCCTTGGCGACGAACCGCGCTTTGAAGCGGGAGACGTCGCCGGCTGTATCCGACTTGACTTTAAAGATCCACATGCTGTTAACGACCATGCGGCCGGGGGGGAGGTCCACAAGGTCCCACGTGCCGTTGCTGATGAGGGAGGAATACTCCTGTTGCATAGCGGCTTGCCATTGGGTGGCTTGGGCGCTGTCCAGTGCAGCTCGGTAGGATTTTGGTTCCACACACTCTCGGGCGGAGAGGAGGGCGATGGCAGTAGGGGACGTGCCGGCAGGTGTGTGTGGGGGACCAGTGACAAGGTCGGGGACGTGAGGGTGCTCAAAGATGTCCTCTTGAGCTTTTCCTTGTTCAGGATCACAACACGCCGTTACGAGTGTGGGTGGGTAGTCGGACAGGTGGGCAACCATATCGCCGTAGCGAATGGGGTGGGAGCGGAGCCGAGCATGGCGAGGTGTTGGCGGGGGGGGTAGGGGTGTGGGTGATGTGAGGTCAATTGGGTGGGATAGGGGTGAGTCTGCGGGTACGTCGTCCGAAGAGTCGGTGATGGCCGAGTCGACGGAGGGTTGTGTGTCGAAGCCTGGGGTGTCTTCCTGAAAGACAACATGTACGGACGTGGTGATGCGACGCGTTTCCGGATTGTAGACACGATACCCGGGTGCGTTAGGGGGATAGCCCACCATGACGCCGCGAAATGCTTTTTCACTGAGTTTCCGACGTTGTTTGTCGGGGACCTTGGCGAAAACGGCGCAGCCGAAGACGCGGAACTTGGAGGCGTTGGGCACCGACGACGTAAGGAGTGTGAGGGGGACGCCCCCAGTAGGTCCGACCGAGCGACTGTACGTGCGGTTGCGAAGGTATACAACAGTGCTGACAGCACACGACCACATGGAGTTGGGAACGGCCATGTTGTGGAGCATCGCCGATGCATTGTCCCGGATGGTGCGCCAGGGACGTTCGGCCTTGCCGAGCATGTGGTGGGCGTATGGGGCAGAGAACTGTACCCCGACGCCGAGGTGTGCGCACATCTGGCGAGTGACAGCAGCTTCAAACACAGAGTCAGAGTCAAATTTGAGGACCGGTGCGAACGCGCCCGTCTGGGAGTGATGGCGGGCATGCAGGTGTTTGATGTCCAAGAGGATGGTTTCCAATTCCGAACATGCGTCGTCTTTAGACTTAAGGAACCGCACCCACATGTAGTTGGTGTGGTGGTCGATGACGAGTAAGCAGTAGCGGAGGCCATGTGGGGAGGGGACATTGACCGGGCCCCAGAGGTCAGCGGACAGGTTGAGGAGGGGGTGGGATGGCTTCGCGCAAGCGGCTGTGTTGCGTGGTGCAGCTGTGGCTTTGTGAAGGAGACAAGAGTCGCACGAAACTTTGGTTACAGCGCTAGTTAACACAGGGCTAGTCGGGACACCGTGAGTGTGTTGGGCCTGAAGGCTTTGCATGTTGAGGTGGCCATATCGACGGTGCCATAGGACGGGATCACACTGGGCAGTAAGGGCAACCTGAGGGGAGGGGTCAAGTGCCGGCGGGGCGGATGGGCTGCAAGGGAGGGCCGGCTGGTGGGGAAGGAGGTAGAGACCGTTTCCGGACGGTTCTAGCATACCCATGCCTGTGGGTACCAAAAGCATACTAGTGTCAGAGTTGGAGGGGAATATGAATTCACAACCGCTGTGAGTTTGCATCCAGCTGACACTAAGGACAGATAGTGGGGCGACGACGGCCCCGGGGGTTGGGGTCGCCATGTTGGAGTGGGGGAGAGTGTCGGCCATGAAAGGGAGGAGGTGGGCCACCGGGAAAGGGAGAGCGGCCGGCCATGGGACGCGGCGGGCCGTACGAGTGCGGGTGGTCACGGTAGGGGGGGATAAGATGAGAGGGCGCCTCCGTGATTTGGGGGCCGGGGTGGTGAAGGGCGTATCCGGCGTGGTGGAAGGGGGGAGGTGGTGGGAGGTGATCAACCCGGATGGCGTGACGCGAGGGGTCGTAGTGCGCCTCGGCACGCGCGGGCTCGCGGGGCGCATCGTGGCGGCGCTGTGCGACTGTGGGGTCGGTAACAGGGGCTGCAGCAGGAAAGAGTGTTTCTGCGTCCGGTGTTACGAAACCAGGCTGGGTATGGTCACTCAGGTGGAGGGTGTGACCGTCGTGGCTGTGCCGGACGGGTTCGAGTGGGGCATCGTGGCGGCGCTGAGCTACAGGGGTGTGCGGATTAGCACCCGCAGCAGCGACAGCACCCACGGCCGACTGCGAGTCGACACGAGCAGTTAAGCTCGCCACTTGCGCAACGAGCAGCGCGAGAGTATCGGGGGGGTGATCGAGGGTGCTCTGGTGAGAGCCTGACTCAGGGGAAGCAGCAGGTGAATCAGGCGGGTTTTTCTGCTCCATTTCGACAGAGGGAAAAAAAAGAAAGAGCTGAAGGAAAAAACAGGCAGCGGTAAAAACCGCTAGCCGGACTTGTGCCTAACAGCGGTATGCTAAGAGACGGCCTGATGCCCGCCGACCCCTCGGCCTGTAGCCCCGGGGTGTCTCAGAGCACCTTTTCTGTATCCTCCACCCAGTGTGGGGCACAAGTCGAGGCCAAGGCCAGGACAGGTGGAGCGCTGCGCGAGGTGGCTGATGCGCGAGGCTAGTATAAAAATAAAAATAAAAGGTAAGCTACGGCTGGCGTGCGACCTGTGGATGCGTATTCACCCGACAGTGCACCCCCCCGTTCTCCAGCTTGGACCTGTGTGCAATCTGTCCACACACGACGAGTGCGTCGGTGTGGTTGGCTGGCTATCTCCGGCGGGTGGCTGGCTTAAGAGGGTGGTGGCGGGTTTTAAAAATCGCAGTTTATACTGGCGATACCGCCGACTACAGGTTGAAAGTACTAGGTGTCGAAAGAAACTTGCCTTCTGCGGGAGAGCTGTCGATCGCAGCTCGCCGAACCAGGTTGTCGCGCGTGAGTGACGTGAGGCGGGGGCCCATAACCTATTGAACCATGCAAACACAGTTAGTGTGGAAGATAACGTACGCAAACGTAGTTACAGTCACAGTCCCGCAAACGGAACAGTTAAGGCGACAACCAGCCTACAGGCGTGGTGTCGGGACAACAGAAGTGTGAGAGCTGTAGCCTAGCGACAGCTCTGTACCGAGTCAAACAGTTTATCGGTATGTCCGATCTAGACATGTACTAATCATATCTAGAGTAGCTTACAGTAGCTATCTGCAACTAATACGTATGCGGTATTACTTACAACACGCTTGGCTATTTTGGTGGCAGTTCGTCGCTTCCGTGACATGGGTGCTGCTTACTCTCGTTATTTGAGCTCTGACAATTATGTCGTTTGTATGCGTCATTTCGTTCGCCGAGCTACTTATGTTCCTTTTCGACGTTTTTGGGGGGATGTGCGACAAGAATTCATACAACGTCCTTCTCTTCCTCTTCATGGCATTTTGGATCCTATCTTCGCGACGCTTTGCAGGAGGGCAATGCCGATGCTGCGGCATGCCTTCTTGTTCCTCATGCTTAGGATTTTTCCTCCTTTCTTCTTTTTATTTGGTGGCCTCTGTTGCTTTTTCTTCTAAGATCTTTTCAAGAATTTATCTTATCCCTTCGTCATCCATGATTTGCATCCGCCATATACATGTACATTATAATTCGGATTAATGCGGGAGATTCGCTAATTATTGAATTGGTTACAAGAAGAACAAGATGAGCACGGACATGGAAAGTGGGAAGGGAAACAAAAGGGCATGAGTGACAAGAGGATCACGGAATCCAAAGCACGGCAAAAGGAAAGCACTGCATTGTGCACAAACCTAGCAGATTAAACTAAGGAAACTCCAAGGCCACGCCAAGAATGCAACACGTGGAGGCGACAAGCGGCGCCTCACGCACCGCTCGAGGAAGCACGGGGACACTTGCGGCCCATGACGCGGGTGAAGAGCGCCGTGACAAGAGAATGCATCCCGGCCGAGGAAGAAGCGGCCTCCACGCCGTCCGCAGCGGCGGACAAACCGCGCAAGACGTTGTCCGCGTGAGCAACATGGACGGCGAGAGAGACCTTTCGACGCCAGAAGGCCAACAACTTGCCCACATGCATTCCTTTAGATGCGGCTGCCTGCTTGCCTAGCTCCGTCAAGAAAGCCGTGGCGTGGCCGCCGAGAGTACCAAATTCCGTGACAGCAAAGGGAATGAAACGGATGTCGGGCCGACTCCTCACCCCTTCGGAGTTCTTCTCGAACTACTCCCGAGTTCGATAATTATTGAAAATACAAAATACATATTATCAAAGAGAATATGCACTCCTCCACAAAAGTCCGGACAAGATTTCGCACCTTCTCAAGTAGAAATGTAATCATGCCTCGATTTTATTGACAAATCTCCTGAAATCCTAGGCAATGCTTTTGCGCCCAAAATGGAATGCGCCAACAACTGCGAGGGGCGAATTCGAGCACTGCCGGGCTTGTGTACTTGGGGTTATCGCGCTCGCACCCGTGCGGCACGCTCTTTCAAACAATCGCCGTGCTTGTCAGACGAAAGGAGTATTGGGCGCACAACGCCGCAATATGAATGATGATGCGACGGTCGCGCAAATATAATGCATAGGTGACGGAGGGAGGAGGTTTTCGGCAGGCCGCTCTGAGGGAAACGCACGAAATCGCGTATGTAGACTTACCACCGATATGCGCACAACCCAAGGGCAAGCCGCTTTCGACCATATTGTTTAAACGATCATAACTTACTCATATATGGTCCAAACTTTCGAAAACATGTACCGGTAGACGTGTCTTTTCAATGCGCGTCGAAAAATACAATCCAAAGTTCAAACACCCACAAATCAATTATTTTCTATGAATTATTTGATTTCATAATTTATCCCGGCAAAGATGAGCCGCAGTGCCGAGCAACACCGATCGAATTCGGCTCAGCTCATGAGGCGATTTGTGCAGGGTTTGTCGATATATGTTGACCAATTCTTCATATATACTGACTTCCGAGCATGATTCCCGACGCTTGCCACGCGTGGGGCGGGTGTGGTTGGCACAAGCACTTACCCAAGCATGCCAAACACCACCGTCAACGTGATGCGTCCCTAACGGCCAAGTTGGATCTCGCCCCTCCTGTGGCGGTTAGCCTCCTCAAGCTAAACGCTAGCACAAATCAGTTCTAATCTGTCTTGTTCTATCGTTGCAATATGGCAAAATGATGTTGTCGTGAGATGATGTCGAAAGGATGTTTTACTGCTGTACTTTAGCATGATATGTAGTAAGTGAACAATGGAATTGTTGAATGGTTCTGTCACCTCCCTCTACTTCACTAGGCTTCCATAGGTCTCCGCCCAGCTATCGTACGCCTGCTTGCTTCGCTTACGTATCAGGCGTTAGGGCTATCTAACCGTCGTCATCTGTCCAGAGACGCGGCCTGCCTAGCATTAAGATTCACGACGCGGCTCCTTTTGCATCGGAGAACTCGCTTAGGCGCGTCATCTTGCAAGTTAGATTAACTGTGTGTACATGTACGTACCATGCGGTATTGGTCGTACAGTATGCATCAGCACCCTTATGAATATTGCATTAGCGACGTACCCACGTGTGTACGTCCGTCCGATGGAAAAGCACGAATTGAAATTAGTAACGAGTACTTGTACAATGTCATGCAATGTACTGTTGCATGACTGTACTCGTCACACTAGTACCCTCCCCATCTTGACAGATTTGTGAGGCCGCCGCGAGGCACACCTCCGTGGTCAAAGCTCCTTTACTGAAGCAGTTACATGGACTCATGAATGCGCGCTTGGTGAGCGTGCATGAAGTCGATGTACGCCTGAGTCTTGGCAAACTTCATGTGCCATTGGGGCGTCTCCAAGAAATCTTGTAACGTTGTTGTTCGGTGTACTTCGTTCAACCGGTGCCAGACATGTGGAATGTCGTCATCAATGAAGTGCGTCATGAAGAGCATATATTTGCTTCGTCGCCCAGGTAGCGACTTGATGCACACAGCAAAGATGTGCGAGACGTCAAACTCCTCATCGTCTCCTTCATGAACTTTCACCGGAACAGCTGGTCGTAGCGGAGTGGTAGAGCATGGTCGTAAATTGTTCACATGAACACAGGGTGTAAGCGTAATGTCGCTGGAAGTTTCAATCTGTAACTGTGTTTCCCAGTTTGCTCCTCCACTGTAAAAGGTCCAAGTTGTCTGTCTATGAGTTTCCGGTTCGGTTGTCCACGCATAGAAAGGTTTGTTGTAACGACTGACACCTTGTCTCCTATGGCGAAGTGTGGCGTTGTAGACGGTTCTGTGCGCGCTTTCATCTCGTCCTTGTGTAGCTGTAACACTGAGCGTACAAGAGTATGTACGTCATGTAACACTCTCAATCGTTCATTTGCATCTTGCGAAACTGGAATTGACGGTCGCATGTTGAACAGCAGATCAGGAGGCTCCTTAGGAGAGAATCCGAAATTAGCCTCAAACGGGGTGTTTTCAACTCCGAGTGCGCGAGAGGCGTTGTACGCAAATTCCACTTTTGGTAGTAGTGTTGTCTAATCAGAGCCATCATAGCAGCAGAAGCAACGAAGAAGTTGCTGAAACGTGTTGTTCACGCGCTACGTCAGTCCGTGTGTTTCTGGATGTCGACTAGAAGACATGTTCGAGCGCGTTCCGAGGCGTCGCCAAAGTGTCTGCCAGAAGGCACTGACGAATTTCGGGTCGCGATCATTGACCAGCACACGGGGTAGTCCATGTAAACGGTAGACTCCCTGTAAAAACAAAGTGGCAGTTTCTTCGGCAGTAACAGTCTCTATACACGGCAGAAAATGGGCCATTCGAGTTAGATGGTCTACTACAATCAGCACACTATTAAAGCCATTGCTCTCAGGTAAGTGTGTCAAGTAGTCAAGACCAACTGTGTGCCGCGGTCTGGGTGGAACATGCAATGGGTAAAGAGTCGCAGCCATCTGCGGTCGAATCTTTGCTCGTTGACATACGACGCGGCGTTCACAAAAATCTTTCACATCTTGGCGAATTCGTTTCCACCAGAATGTGTCGAGTGCTTTAGCAAGTGTGCTAGCAACTCCTTTGTGACCAACTGACGAACTTTCGTGCAGCTCTGTGATCAATCTCAGTCGGAGCTCAGAGTTCTGTGGAGTAAAGAGGCGATCGAGGCGCCAAAGATATCCATCTCTGGCTTCTATCCGGCTGTCTTTCGTCCACTCACCCTCGTCCCCATAAAACGAGTCTTGGGAGTACCCCTCGCGAATGAGATAAGCGAACTCAAGGCTCAGCTGCAACGCGTTAACAGTCAGTAAATTTAACATCGCGTCTTCAAACAGCAGCTGGGACTTCCGTCGTAATTCTCGATCTGACGGAACCTCGCCATCCCAAAATAATGGAACTGTGGCCTGAGGTACGAAGTCCGGACGCCGGCTTAACGGGTCAGCTTCGTTCAGAGCTCCCTTGCGATATGCAAGTGTCATCGAGCCCACAAACGGTTGCAAATCCCGCAGGTATCTTGCTTGCCGCTTGTTCAACCTGTTGTTTGGTGGCCTGAGCAGATGTCGCAGTGTGTCGTGGTCTGTTACGACAAGGAACTTAGAGCATCCTTCAAGATAGCACCTCCAATGCTTGACAGCTCTGCATACGGCCAAAGCTCCTAAGACGTACGCAGAGTAAGTGTTACTACGCTCAGCTGGATTTAGCTTACGCGCCAAGTAAGAGACTGGTTGAAGACCTCCTCCTCGGTCTTGCAACATGACTGCTGCAATCCCAAATACATCCTACCGTCACTAAAGACAGTAAAAAGATCCAAAGTACTACTAAAGTACTACTGACATTAAAAATACAAGGGATGGGTCGGTAGCTCGGATGAGCAACGCCGACCGTCTTCGCTCCGGGCTTGGCCTCCCTATGAGCGATAGACTGGTGACCACAGGGCCCGTCGGACGACGGGCACCGATCACCTCTCCCCACCCGAGCCTCGCTCACCCAGGTCAGTGGATCCGTAGGCACATCAGACGGTACACACTCCAAGGCGCAGCTTTCACAAATTTGAATTCGATTCACATGCCGGAATCTGCGCCGCCTACATCTCAAACATTCCGAGTACTCCGTCCAATACTACGACACTCGTGCGTATCAAAAATATTACAAAAATCACTCTCCCACGGAGCCGGCGCACTATCACGCGCCCCTCCGAGCGTCCGGACGTTCCCATCAGACGTCCGTGAAAAACAAACCCAGGTCCCATCAGACCTGGTCGTGTGCCGCCAAAACACGCTGACCACCTCTAACCCTTCCTCTCCCCACATTGCAAACACCCAACCAAATCACATCGACATCCTACGACAGATCACCATGTCTACTTCAAACCTCCCGGACTCCTACAAGCAGGTCCTTCTTAAGGACCGCCCTACACCCCTCTTCGCGGACGACCACATCGGACCCCGCAACCGCCTCGTGGGTCACCCCCTTGCACCCTTCCTCACTGCCCCACAACTCGAGAACGCGGAACATGGGCGAGGAACGCCACTGGACCCTACTCCGGGCACGGGCCTTCAAACTCCCCTCGTCCTTTCAGTTCCAACGACTGCCCCAGTTCTCGGTAGGGCCGTTGACCTCTCGGCTCGCCTGATCGACTCATACCTCCTGACAGGCCAATACTCCTCTACCCCCCCTGACACTGCCAGCTTCTGGCTCCACGGCATGTTCCTCCCGGACACGACATCCTCATCACACATGCTTCTTTCCGCTTGCTCTCTCGCTCGGCGATGGCTTCTCGAGAAGGTTCACGCCCTAACCGATATCCCAGCCCGCGTGAAAAATATAATCGGACGGGAACTCGCCCATACCCCCACCTCCTCAACACTCTGAGACAGCAGGAAATTCAGATAATCCGAGCTGTAGTCGTTCCCGCAGTTTCAGGCCGACGAGTGAAAATTAGCTCCCCCCTGTTCACTCATCTCTCCGGCCCAGACGTCGTTCCTTTGTTACAGGCCCTCCTCCTCGATCGACTCACCACGGAACTCGTCGACACCTGGAACACCAGCGCCTCCGACCCTACCCCCTGTATGGAAGACCTCCCTGAACCCGTCCAACTCCTCCTTCAGATCGCGGACGCCCTTCAACCGACACGCGACCCCATACAGGTTGAGAACGATCCCACCTCCTTCTGGATGAATATCCTCCACCCGTCCCATAACCCACTCCTTTCACAATCAGGCCCTGTACATTTTCACGCAACACTTCAAAATGCCATTCATTCAGTACCCCCTACCCCCCAAAACTACACAATCATCATCACACCCCCCCCACTCACAGGCCATGTCCCAGGCACTTCCTGGGCTGACACCTGCCTCACCACAGTCCTCATCCAATCACCCCACCCCCTCCCACTGCCTTGCCCCACACCCAATGGCTCCATTCCTCCTTCACACTGGCTCTCCACCCTCCTCCACCAAACAGCTTCTGAATACGCACACTCCCACACCCACTCACACCGACCCTCCCCCCCGCCCTTCAACCTATCCCTTCATGCCTCCCTCCAAAAATTTCCTGATGGCTCATACTTCCGCTCCCACCCTTCCCCTTCCCCTCACATCGCCACCAGCATCCAAATTTCCCTCACCACCACCATGTACTGCATCCTCGTCTCCACCAACGGCACCGCCACCATTCCCCTACCCCACACCTACATCCACCGCGGCACCCCCACCCACACCACATGCTCACTCTACATCACACCACACCACTACTCCATCTTCGGCAGGTCCCGCATCTCGGACCCCATTTTCCACACCACCCCCTCCCCCCCCCCACTCACCATCACAAAAAACAAAACCCTCCTCCGCAACCCCCCCTCCCTCCTCCTTGAATGGACAGGTCACCTCCAGGCCACCAACACCTACGAGGCCTGGCAACAGGAACCTGCAGATGGCTCAATGCTCGACACCCCCGATGATGCCCCCCTCGACTTTGACTCCCTCCCTGACATCCTACTGGCCACCTCCCACTCACCCACGCCCCCTCACTCTCACACCCCACGCCCTTCCAAAAAACGTCGCTCCCCCTCCCCCGCCCCCTCTACACAACCCTCCCCGACTCACCATCAAGCCCCTCCATCCATACCCGCCACAGCTCCACCCCCCCCAACCTCCCTCCCCACCATCTTCGAATCCTCAGCGGACCACATGGACTCCTCATCCACCCCTCTCACACAACCCGCCCCTGCCTCCTCTCACCCATCCCAGGGACACCAACCCCCTCCCCCCCCCTCCCCCCCACACCCAGATTCTGACCGCAACACAACACCAACCCCCCACCACCCCCTGGCCCCCTCCCCTCCCCGCCACGACCCCATGGACTCCTCCCCATCAAAGCGTACCCCCACAGACCCCGCACTTAAACCCGCCCCCCCATCAAGAGTATTAAAACACTCCCGACCCACGCCCAAAAAGACCCAGGCCTCACCCCCACACCGCCACACAACACGCACACCCCCGACAGTCCAGAGCCACACCCCCCCCCCTACCCAGCATAACACCCAACCCGATTACCAGTCCCCAACCCGCACACCCACAACACACCCTTCCAGCCTCCCCCTTCCAGACTCCTCCCCTGCAAACTCGGCCCTCGACCTCGACGACCTCCCAGACGAAGACCTGTCCTACGACGAAGCCGCTGCGGAGCCATCCCCATCCACTGGACCTCTCGTCACTCCTTCTGACTTCTCTTCGGCCAATAGGGCCACCCGCCGTCCCTAACTCCACCACAGACGGGCCAACAGGCCCGGAGGTCCGACCCCAACCCCTTCTCCCCCACCCTCCCAATGACATCCGTAACCATAGTGTAACCAACCCACACAGGGACACTCTACCGCCGCACTTCTCACCCACAACCTGCGCCATTCAACTTCACAACTACCTGTACGATTTGAACCTTGAACGCGGCCTTCCCACCCCTATCGGGCCCCTCGACCCCTCGGCCATTCTCTCTTTCCAATGGGGCCACTACCAGGACCTCTCAAACCTCTCCTGCATTGCCACCTCCCTTGCTAAACTTCACTCTAACTCCCGCAACACTTACTCTATCATCACAAACATTGAAGTGGACACATTTCATAACCATCGCGTTTACCCCAGCCAATGGACTAACCTCGCCAACAGGGGGGCACCTCCCCGACCGGGCACACCCAACAACTCCCTCCTTGTCCTCACATGGCAACACTCCCACTTTGGCCTCCTCCACGTGACGCACGACTCCGCCACCTGGGTCGACTCACTCCACCACAACCCTCCACCGTTCCTCCTCACCCGCACTCTCTCCCTCCTCGCCTCTTGGAACTCGTCCCCCCCCCCCATCCTCCCCTCTCCTCGCCTCCTCAACCCCCCTCGACAGAACGACATATCTCGCGCGTGGTCCTGCGGCACCCACGTCCTCCTTCACACATACTTTGTTCTCACGGCCCCTGCAGACCAAGCCTACAACCCCCCGCAATTCGACCCCAGGACCTCTGTCTACTCCCTCCACTCTTTATTGTGGCACCACGTCTTTCGCTCCACCCCCCTTCCTATCGGACGCGCACACCTTTTGGCAGCCCTTCACCCTCATCAAACCTCCCCCTCACCCACACAAACACACCCCTCTCCAACCCCCTTACCCGTACCCACCCCCACTCCACCCCTCCCCCCACCCCCCCCCCCCCATTCTACCTGCCCTACCCCCCACCCACCACCACACCACACCCCCTCACCTGACACACCCTTCCACCTCTAACACTCACACACCCGACAACAACACTCCCCTCCAAACCCAACCCCCCCTCAAGCCATGCCCGCACCCCACACCAATCCTCCCCCATCACCTTCCACAACCTCTACACCTCATCAACCTTAATACCAGGGGACTCCACACATCTATCCTGGATGTGGAGCACCTAGCCGCCACTCACAGCCCAGATATCCTCATCCTCACCGAAACCACCCACACCACTCACAAATCACGCTGGCGAGTCGCCCTTCCCCAATACCTCCTCAAGAGCTCACGTCCTCGCTACTCAGCTGTGCCACTACCCTCCGCAGGTGTTCTTTTTGCGGTCCGCAGAGAATCATTCAGCACCGCAACCGTCCTCACCCCTCCTCCCCACCTAATCCCACACATCGCAGGACTTAAACTCGTGCCCCACTCAGGTGACCCTTACCTCCTTCTCGGGGTCTACATGCCGCAACTCCACAGCACTCAGCTCACCCGCCTATACGCGGAGGTCGCGGCATGGGGCCTCAGACTCACGGACGACTACCCAACACACCGTGTCCTCTGGGGAGGCGACTTCCAAACGACCACCACACCAGGTCAGGGCAACCCCGCCCTCACCACCCTCCTCAAACACCACCTTCGACCGCTCCACCCCCCCCTCCCCACCTTCCCCCGCAGCGACGGATGCCTCGACCACTGGCTCACTCCACCCCCCTCCCCCTTAAGCCTCAACCCTCCGGCATGCTCAACATTTACCTCTCCATCACACTTCTCCGACCACTCGGCGATTCACCTCGTCATTCCCGCCCCCTCCTCCCTAATCGCTCGACCACCCGCGGCCCACGACACACCACGCCCTCACCACACCACCCGCAAATTCTCCTTTAAACTCCCCCTCCAGCCACATCACATTACATCCTACCAACGTAGCACACCCCATCTTCTCAACAGCACAGCCTCCCTCCACGCGGAAATCATAAATACCTCCCCTTACCAGGCCACTCCAGACACCCTCGACACCCTAGCATCCAAATTCACCACACTACTCTCCCAACACATGGACCACGCAGCCACTATCTGGCCCCTCCTTCCCCCGAAAAAACCCCGCCCCACTACTGCATCCGTTAACCCTACCTGGCTATCTAAAAAGACGCGTAAACTCATACGCACACTCCGTCGCTGTAGTACCAACAAAGGCCCCCTTCCCCTCGCCCAAACCCTCCTGCAAACCTCCGACTACCTTTCCCCTACCGAAATCAGTCAAAGATGCCAGGCACGCATCCGCCTTCTCCTCAGAACCACCACCACGGATATACTACAAAAAATTAAAAACCGCACCAATACTGCCTATGACGCCTCCCCGAAATCCTCCCACCGCGGATTGAAAATTAAAAGTGGCCTCCTCCCGGCGACCACCGCAACCACTACACTACACCGCATTACCAAGCCCGATGCGACCGTGGCGTCCTCCCCCTCGACCGTCATTGACGCAATCCACTCCCATTTCACCACTGAACTCATGCGAGCCACCCCGCCCGACCTACCCATACCCCCCTGGGAACACCCTGACAACCCCGACAACTACACCATCGAACCTCGCGGGGACCCTACACTCACTCTAGCCGATATGATTACCCGTGCTACATTTGATAAAACCCTCAACTCGCTAGGCACAGGCAAGGCCCCCGGCCCCGACGGTATCCCCAACGAAATTCTCAAGTTCCTACCCCCCGAGACCCGCTCTGCCCTCTACTCTCTCCTATCCCTCTTCGCCCATACCTCCTACACACCCCCCGAATGGTGCCATAGCACAACATGCCTCCTACATAAAAAAGGAGACCCCACCCTCCTCGACAACTATCGCCCCATCGCCCTCATGAATAACCTCCTTAAGCTCTGGACAGCACTAATAAAAGACGCAGGCTCGAAATACGCCGAAACCCACGGCATCCTCAGCGACCAACAAGACGGCTTTCGACAACACCGCAGCATCCACGACGCCCTCTCCTCCATAATCATGGCCATGGAGGACGCCAAACTCCACAAGAAAGACATCTATGTTATGTACGCGGACTTCAAAGGCGCCTTCAACGCAGCAGACCACCGCATCATGTTCAAACACATGAGACAACTCGGTATGCCCTCCACTTTTGTAGATACATGCGAACACCTCTACGGGGTCTCCTCCACGGACTACATTACCCCTTATGGTCCCACCCCCTCCATCGACATTAATAGAGGTACCCTGCAGGGCGATACCCTCTCCCCCTTCCTTTTCACCCTCTTCCTTGAACCCTTTCTCCGCTGGCTCACGGTCGGCAGCCGGGGCTACCGGCCCGGGCCCCCCGCCACTAACGTTGACCCTACAGAACCCACAGCCACTTACCCCGGACACGGATTCGCCGACGACCTCAGCATAGCCACGGGCTCGACCCCCAACATGGCCATCCAACTAAAGAAACTCTCCCTCTTCAGCGCCTACACAGGTATGACCGTCAACATCCAAAAATGTTGTATCACCGGAGCCCTTTGGCGTTTGGGTAACGCCCTCTCCCTTGCCAACTCCACCCTACTCACATCCCACCTCCAATCGCAGTTCCTAACCATCAACTCCACTCCCTCGCCCATTCCCTCCATTGGCCCCTCGGACACATACCGCGTCCTCGGGGTCGAACTTAACACCTCCCTCACCTTCACCAAACACTGGCATGAACTCAAACGCACCACCACCTCCCTCATCGACGCCCTTTCCACCTCCCTACTAACCCAATCTCGCAGGATACGCGTCATCCGTGGCCTCCTACTCGGCAAACATTTTACCCTTCAACTTGGTCTCTTCAGCGACTCCCAACTGGACACCCTTGAAGGTCAAATCTGCCGCGCCCTCCGCTCAGCCGTCTCCTCGGTACGCAGCCTCCCCCGCACCGCCCTTCACCGACCCACCTCCGACCTCGGCTACGGTCTCCCCTCCCTCAAAGCCCATGCCGCACAACTCACAGTCTGCCACCTCCACAAAACCCTGAACTCCCCCGGATACAGAGGCCAAATGGCCAGAGCCCACATACACAAAATCTCCACCACATACTCCCACTGGCCCATTGAATCCATAATGTCAGGCAACCTATCCTTCCCCACGCTCAGATGCCTTGTACGTGCCCAACGTGATGCCGGCACCTTATTTCACAACATCCCTCCCCTTTCCCTCACCAACCCCATTGCCACCACTATCCGCACCCACTTCACCAGACAAGACGCAAACCTCCGTACATCACTCAGAGACAGAGCCACGCACATTACCGACCCACTCCATTACAAACAAGCCTACCGCGAATTCTCACCCCGCAAGACACATACCTCCCTCCTTCCCCGCCTTAACCCACTATGGCAAAATCACATAACCACATGGCCGCAAGTCCTCCTCCGCGCCACACCTTCCTCCTTCATCCTCAAATCCAGTCAGTCCATCTCCAAACTCACAGGGTCCGACACTTCTCTCACTATCCCAGTTCGCCTACTCGCCGCAATTCTCACCGAACCCACTGACACTATCCACAACCGCCTTCCCGTCACGAACCTCAACATCAAACAAGCCTCCCTCCCCACCACCCTACATCCCTCCTGGATTCCCCTCCTCAACCCACACCTCCCCAGACACCCTTCTACCCTCTCCCCAGACATCCACTCCTCCCGCACCACCACTACCAACCCCACAGCCCGCATCACACACATAGACACGGAATACCTCACCCCCACAGACCACCACTACCCCCCTTGCGACGTGACACGCATCATATCCAAACACAAAGACACAGAATACGGACAAACACAATACATGGTCGAATGGGCCCCGGAACACCTCACGGAATGGGACATCCACCTCCAACTCGACGAAGGCTTCCAACTCATCTCTTCCACCCCCACATCGGTAACCCTACCCCCCCCCTCCCCCACTGACTGCTCCATATGCCATAACCCTCTTCACTTGGAACCCACTTCCACCTGCTCCACATGCCCGCACTTTGCAATCCACTCACAATGCCGCCCAGCTCAGGGTCCTGCCACGTGGCAGTGCGACTGGTGTACTGGTGGCCAACAGCACGACCTCACCCGTCTCCACGAGGTCCAATGGGCCCCATGCCTTCAACTTCACGACACCATTAGTGAGACCCCCTCCGGCCCCACCGCCCTCACAGCATTTAACTCTGGCTTTGTCCCATCCACCACACCCATCCTGCCAGACCCCGGACCTCCTCCGTGGTCACACCCCCTAATCACATTCAACCACGCCCCCATTAACCCCGACCTTGACATGCTCCCTACCGGTAAATTCGCCATCCACGCACACCCATCCCTCCACGACACCACCATACTCTGCACTCCTGACGGCCGCGCAATCACCACCCTTAACGGCCCCCGCGTCCGTCATCTCTACCAACTCTTTCGCCCCGACCTCTCGCAGCATACGTTCGAGGAGGAGGTCTATCGCCTCCTTACTCGCCTAGGCTCTCGGTCGGAAATCCAATCCCCCACACCCACCACCACCACACGCAACAGATGGGCCACTCGAGAGGACCTCCTCTCCGCTCTACGGCACACATTCCACATCCAGACAGAACTCTACTCCGACCCCCTTAACAAATCACTCCACTCACACACCTACCACTCGCTCTACCCAGAAGACATAGTCTTCTCGTCCAGCGGCAGTAACGCTCCACACACATGGCAGGGTACCAATATCGCAAATCCCGAATACGACCACGAATGCATGCGCCGTGCCATGGAACATGCAATCACCAGCGCACATCTCACAAACACACACACCCCCAGCGCTACCATCCTCATTCTCCCCCGATGGGAACACACACCTTACCGCCACTCTAAATACATCAACTCCCCCTACACACATCACCTATACACCCTCCCCAACGACGCGAACACCTTCCTACCCCCCGACCAACACACCGGCCATCCCACCCCCACCCCTTTCGGCACACGCTGGATGGTAGACATCTACCTCGTCGCTAACTCACTCGCACTCCACAACCTTCCCTCACGCACAGCCATGACCGCACTCCACAACACCCTAGAATCTATCTACGGCACACACCTCCCAAACCCCATCCTCAACATCCCACCGCCACACCACAACACCCCCTACTCCCCTCACTCCGCAGGCATCTACCATCTCCCCCCAAACCCCACCCACCCCCTTACCCACCCCCTACAAGAACGAACAAGACTAACATACTTCCCGACCAGAGGAATCCTTGCTTGGAACTCGCAGGACTTCGTATACACAGACGGCTCGAAGAAAGGAGGCAACTCCCCTCTTGGAGCAGCAGCTACCCACCCCGCCTCGAACACCAACATCAGAATCCTGGTGACCTCTACCCCCCCCTCCCATACCATTAATCGAGCCGAACTAGCTGGTATCGCCATAGGCCTCCAACTAGGACATACCCACCTCCTTACTGACAGTGCGTGCTCCCTCAGCCTCATACAAGGTTACCTTAACTGCCCCTCCGCTTATAGGCACAACATCCACCGAGACACACTCCTCTCCATCACACACACCCTCAAAACCCGATGCGACGCAGGCATCCGCACACATCTAGGTAAAATTAAAGCACACAACCACTCACCCGGCAACGAACTAGCAGACACACTCGCTAACCAGGTCGCTGATGGTCACCCGCCAGATACAACATACACCACAGGCTCGGAGGTGTCCATTGGACATTGGACCTGGCCTTACACCCTCATACCACAAACCCAAGGCGAACCCTTACCCCACATTTACACAAACCTAAAAGCCGACGCACACACACACAGCTGCAAACACACACTTACACCCCTCTCGCAATCATCCAAACACGGCGCCCTACTCGCCCGCGCCGCGGCGGACGGTGCCGACTTCACCTTCCACAAAAAACACTCAACACTCACCAACACACAATTCACCCACAAACAAGAATTCATTTGGGGCGTCCACAACACCCGCCTCCTCCCACACAATCCCACCCTGCGATGTCCCATGTGTGGCCAATTCACCAGCAACGGCCACATGGCCGGTAACTGCCCATCCATGTCTGGCCTGAGACAGGACCGACACAACAGCGCGCTACAACTCCTCATGTCTCTCCTCGAACGCCACAATGGAGGTCGATGGGAAACTATCACTGCAGACTTCGGTAACAAACCCATCAAGTCTTTCCCCCACCCCACCACCTCCTACACCCCTCTTGACTGCCATCCCCCACACCCCTCCCACATGCCTACCCGCCTTGTTGATGCTGACGAAGGTCTCTCGACCGACTCCCTAACCTCCTGTCCCGCTATACTCCCCTCCGACATCCTCCCGTCTGAGCTGCGTCCCCCGGCACATAAACCCGATTTCATACGCCTCCTCGAACCTCGCTTCGTTGGCCACAACAACGGCCGCCGTAGATACTCGTCTATCAAAAAAATTCAGATAGGGGAATGGAAATACTGCACCGACCACAACCTCTCACACACAACCCGCCTGATTAGGACCAAATACACACCCCTCGCAAACGCCATCCGCAACCATTGGCCGGGTACCGAAGTCGACATCCTACCCATAGTCATGAGCCGCACGGGCACACCGCACTCATCCACCATCGAAAGTCTCACCTCCCTACTCACCCTCCGCACCGACCCTCCGGACAAACTCATCACCAAAACTCGCCTAGACACGTCTCGCATCCTTTCCACCCTCCACACACACACCGTCCAATGGCTGCACTATCTCCTCCTCGTCTACCGCACCAAATCACGCAAGACCACTCGCCAAGCATCCGCATAAAGACCTACCTCATGCCCCTTCTTGCACACCACCTTTAAACCGCTCCAGACCCTCCCCGGGGGGGAGTAAAACCCCCGACCACATTTGGAGAGGTTGGACACAGGAGGTTCACGGTCTAGCCCTGACTTGTAAGTTCCCTGTTTGACGTAGTTGGGAGGGCCCAGAGACAGCAGCCGACGCATCCGGCTTTTTGGTGAAAAACCGGCGCATACGGTACATGTTGTAAACAATTTCAATTTCAATTTTCAATAGGCAGTAGATGTTGTAAGTGAACAAAGGAATTGTTAAAAGGTTCTGTCACCTCCCTCTACTGCACTGGGCTTAAATAGGTTTCAGCCCAGACTAGTTACGCCTGCAAGCTTCGCTTACGTGTCAAGCGTTAGTGCTGCTCAACCGTCGTCATCTGTCCTCGAGACACGGCCTGCCTAGCATTGGATTTCACGACGCGGCTCCTTCTGCATTGAAGAGCTCGTTCTGGCGCGTCATCTGGCTGGTTAGATTAATTATGCATATCTGTACGTACCGGGAGGTACTGGTCGTACTGTAGCATCAGCACCATTATAATATTGCAGTAGCGACGTACCCACGAGTATACGTCCGTCCTGTGGAAAAGCACGAATTGGTATCCGTAACGAGTACTTGTACAATGTCCTGCAATGTACTGTTGCAGGACTGTACTCGTGGCACTCGTACCCTCCCCCTCTTGACAGATCAATGAGGCCGCCGCGAGGCAGACCTCCGTGGTTCTTGGCTCCTTTACTGAAGCAGTTACTGGGACTCAGGAATGCGCGCTGGGTGAGCGTGCATGAAGTCAACATACGCCTGAGTCTTGGCGAACTTGCGCCATTGGGGCGTCTCCAAGAATTCTTGTAACGCAATTGTTCGATGCACCTCGTTCAAACGGTGCCAGACAGGTGGAATGTCGTCATCACTGAAGTGCGTCATGAAGAGCAAATATTTGCCTCGTCGCCCAGGTAGCGACTTGATGCACACAGCAGAAATGTGTGAGACGTCAAACTCCCCATCATCTCCTTCAGGTACAGTTACTGGAACAGCAGGTCGTAGCGGAGCGGTAGAGCAGGGTCGTAAGTTATTAACATGGAACACAGGATGTAAGCGTACAATCGCTGGTAGTTTCAATCTGTAACTGTGTTTTCCAATCTGCTCCTCCACTGAAAAAGGGCCGAGCTGTCTGTCCCTGAGTTTCCTGTTCGGTTGTCCTCGTAGAAAAAGATTTGCTGTGACGACTGACACATTGTCTCCCTTAGCGAAGTGTGGCGCTGTAGACGGTTCTGTGCGCGCCTGCATCTCGTCCTTATGTAGTTGTAACACATAGCGTACCAAGGTGTGTACTTCCTGTAACAGTCTCAACCGTTATGTTGCGTCTTGCGAAATTGGAATCGACGGTCGCATGCTGAAAAGCAGGTCAGGAGGCTCCTCAGGAGAAAAACCAAAGTTAGCCTCGAACGGTGTGTGCTCAATTCCGAGTGCACGCGAAGCGTTGTACGCAAACTCCACTTGCGGTAAAAGTGTTGACCAATCAGAGCCATCATAGCAACAGAACCAACGAAGAAGCTGCTGAAACGTGCTGTTCACGCGTTCTGTCAGTCCGTCTGTTTCTGGGTGTCGGCTGGAAGACATGTTCAGACGCGTTCCAAGGCGTCTCCATAGTGTATGCCAGAAGGCGCTGACAAATTTTGGGTCGCGGTCGCTGATCAGCACACGGGGCAGTCCATGTAAACGGTAGACTCCCTGTAAAAATAAAGTGGCAGTTTATTCGGCAGTAATCGACTCTGTGCATGGCAGAAAATGGGCCATTCGAGTTAGATGGTCTACTACAATCAGCACAATGTTAAAGCCGTTGCTCTCATGCAAGTGTGTCAGGTAGTCAAGACCAACTGTGTGCCACGGTCTGGGTGGAACAGGCAATGGGTAAAGAGTCGCAGCCATTTGCGGTCGAATCTTCGCTCGTCGGCACACGACGCAGCGTTCACAAAAATCTTTCACGTCTTGGCGAATTCGTTTCCACCAGAATCTGTCGAGTGCTTTAGCAAGAGTGCTAGCAACTCCTCTGTGACCAGCTGACGAACTTTCGTGCATCTCTGTGATCAATCTCAGTCGGAGCTCAGAGTTCTGTGGAATACAGAGGCGATTGAGACGCCAAAAGTACCCGTCTCTGGCTTCTATCCGGCTGTCTCTTGTCCACTCACCATCGTCCCCATAAAACGAATCTCGTGAGAACCCCTCGCGAATGAGATCAGCGAACTCAGGGCTCAGCTGCAACGCTTCAACAGTCAGTGAATTTAACTGTGCGTCTTCAAACAGCAGCTGGGACTTCCGTCGTAATTCTCGATCTGACGGAACCTCGCCATCCCAAAACAAGGGTACTGTGGCCTGAGGTACGAAGTTTGGACGCCGGCTTAACGGGTCGGCTTCGTTCAGAGCTCCCTTGCGATATGCAAGTGTCATCGAGCCCACAAACGGTTGCAAATCCCGCAGGTATCTTGCTTGCCGCTTGTTTAGCCTGTTGTTCGGTTACCTGAGCAGATGCCGCAGTGTGTCGTGGTCTGTTACGACAAGGAACTTAGAACAGCCTTCAAGATAGCACCTCCAATGCTTGACAGCTTCGCATACGGCCAAAGCTTCTAAGTCGTACGCAGAGTAAGTGTTACCACGCTCAGCTGGATTTAGCTTACGCGCCCAGTAAGAGACTGGTTGAAGACCGCCTCCTTGGTCTTGCAACAGGACTGCTGCAATCCCCACTGTTGAAGCATCTGTAGCCACGGTGAACGTCGCGTCCGAGCTGACCTCCGGAAGGATCAGGCATGGCGCGGAAATGAGCCGTAACTTGAGAGTCTCGAAGGCTTCCAAACAGGCAGGCGTCAGCGTAACCTTCTGTGGCTGGGACTTCCGCAGTAAGTCCGTCAGTGGAGCCGTAAGGTCGCTAAAATGGTGTATAAATCTCGCATAGAAGTTGCAGAACTGTACGAAACTGCGAACCTCCTTTTGCGTCTTGGGCACTGGCCAGTCTGCAACGGCCTCGACTTTCTTTGTGGAAACCGAAATTTTACCAGCTGACACAGTGTAGCCCAGGTACTCCATTTCTTGCAATCCGAAGAAGCATTTCTTAAGGCGTAATTTCAGCCCTTCCTCCTTGAATCGTTGCAGCACTAGTCGTAGGTGCTCCAGGTGCTCCTCCAGTGTTCGACTGTAAATACAGACGTCATCCATGTAGACTGTCACGAACTTATGTAAAAAGTCGCGAAGAATGTCGTTCATCATCCTCTGAAACGTAGCTGGTGCATTGCACAGCCCAAACGGCATGGCGACCCATTCCATTAAGCCATCAGGGGTCTGAAAAGCCGTCTTGTGAACGTCCTGATCACGCACTCGAACTTGCCAGAATCCAGAAGCGAGGTCGAGGTGTGTGTAAAAATTCGCGTCTTTAAGTTCGTCCAGAGTGTCGTCCACAAGCGGTAGCGGGTAAGCATCTTTACGCGTAACCTCGTTAAGGCCACGGTAGTCAATGCACAGACGTAGCGAGCTATCAGCTTTTCGCACAAAAAGAATTGGCGAGCCGAACTCACTGTAGCTGGGGCGTATTAAACTAGCTTCCACTGCGTCTTTAAGCTGTCGATTAAGCTCAGCACGTTCTGCTGGAGACAGTCGGTTCAGACGTTGACGTCGCATCGGGCCAGTAGTGTCAATGGGGTGATCCCACTGTCTGCTTACTGGCGGAGAGTCGACAGGTTGCAGTAGCTCCGGGAAGTCTTCAAAAAGTAACGACCGGAAGTTGTCACGTTGTTCTGCTGTTAGTTCCTCTCCAGTGTGAAAGTCTGTTAATTGTTCGGCAGTTGACGTAAGTTCAATGACGTAAAAATCAGCATGACGTCTTCTGTTGCGGCGCGTCTTGCGCATAAGCTTCTGAACTTTCGTAGATGACAGGAGTAGACACTAAGGGCGTCGTTCCTCAAGTGTGGTCTCCACTGTTGTGCCGTCCATTAGTGTAAAAATTCTGGTTGTACCAAATTGTAAAGAGGCTTGTTCGTCATCAAGCCATGGTAAACCCAAGATTAAATCAGCTGTGTGTAAATCACGTAAGACGTTGAAAGTCCGTTGAAACTCGTGTCGAGCCAGCTCAAATGTGACGTCACAGACTGTCGTAGAGGTCACTCGTTGTCCGTTAGCGAGTCGAACTTGAGTCTTACTTGCAGACTTCCGAGTCTGTAAAGCAAAGCGTCGTACAAAGTCCTCTGACACAAAATCAAGTGTCGCAGCGCAGTCCACTAATCCAGAAATTTGGTGTCCGCCATCAGGATTTTTCACAGTCAGCTCAGTTCGAATTAACGGGCGAGCTTCCGTGAGGTCAGTCAGTAGTGATGTAGCTGGCGAGGAAAATTGTTGCAGCGTAGCGATGGACTGTTCCGAGTCGTCTGCTTGTACAGGTACCGAGTCGGGTTGATCAGGTGCTGTAGTTTCTGGTGAGTCGTTAAACGCACAATCTGCGTCGACTAACCACAGCTGTACAGGCCAAGGGGTTGGAGCAACCACCTCCTGTTGCGCTGGGTTCTCCTGTGACTGACGTGTAAAAAGCTGCGTCCTTGCTGGGAATTATAGGTAGAGTTTCCAGTGTTTAGTCATCTGAGTAAATTTTGCCCACTTTGGTAGTACAAATACAGCCATCGTAGATGTCGGAGATGTTCGACGACAATCCTCAAAATGCTGCGCAATCTGCTCAGCTAACTCCCAAGGTGGATTGATGAACACCCGTTCTCCTGTTAAATCTCTGTCTAGAATCGAGTCACTCGGCGAACAGTGAGGTAAGTCACCGTGCGAGTTAAGACCTTCATCATCAGCACATCCCTCCAACGTGAAGTTGAATCGTGCATGC